>JAHDVE020010723.1:0-81970 GCA_022606495.2 Halesus radiatus
TATTCCACCAGAGGGCGAATAGGACGAGAAGAGGTCGTGAACTTTAAAGAAAACATGGGTAATGCAGAGATGAATAACCATCGAAAAGTGAAAACAGAAAGTAAAAATAATACGCAAAATGTTAATTACAAATAAAAAACTACAAAGTGATGATTTATCTTGCACGGGGAAAGGTGTGTTTGCATTAGAATTTAGACAGAAAGACGTGTCATGTAAGGCTAAGCGGAAAAACAACGAATTAGAGAAAATAATTCAGAGAACAATAGCTTCAATAGATGAAAAAGGGAAGAAACAAGAATTATACAGTATGGAAACTTCGGCAAACTTAAGAGACGATTTAGGCAGGACTAATGTGAAATAGGAGTACAATTTTCTAATTTCAGGAACGTAGATAATTACAAGGGAGTGAAAGTAGACTGATTTTAGGTGATAAAAGGTATTAAATGAGTAGATTCGGGACATCAGATATTATGAAAATGTAGATGAGAAATGTATCAATCAATTATAAAATTTAAACTGAAGGAATTCAATAGAAATATTGAGATATATGGACTACTACTTTGAATATAGTTCGATACATTTAGGTAAAATTTTGAGGTTGTCAATGACTAACGTAAACAAGGCGACAAGAATTGTGTATTTAAGCGACCAGATGAACATGAAACTCAGGTGATAAAGAGACAAACAAACAATTAAGGTTATACAGGGAAGATAGGAATATTTATTTAAGGAAAAGTAATAAAAAATAATGAGTTTTCGATAAACTCTGATTTATATCGGTTTTTTACAAAACCAATGGTTATTACCCATAATAAACAATAGGCTAATGTGATATTGAGTTAGAGTGAAATGGAAAAGGGGGAGTGGCCAGGAAAGAAGTGAACGAACTCATATCTACCAGGTTTGGGGTAGGTAAATCACAGGTAAAAACGCCTATAAATTAATACATAAAATTATTAAAGGTGGAGAAAAATCAATTAAGGATGATATCAATCGACCCGGATGAAAGTATAAGCAGACGATAGGTACATGCAAAAGGTGTAATACAGCTAGACCAGGAAGAAGCAGTGCAACACATTGAAAAATCATTCTGGAAAGGTATATTTATTAACTCAGGCAGGTGAAGTGGGGAAGAAATTATAAAGTGTTTACACCAATATTATGATCAATTGAGAATTGCACGAAAATATGCGTTAATCGAATATTCACATGTTAGATCAGAGAAAAACCATGTTACCATCGGAAAATTCATAAATAAAAAGATATCGCATATCAAGATAACCAGGGACTAAGGGAATTTCTAAAATTGAACGATGTGAAGAAGGCGCTTCTTTAAATAAAATTCAATAATGACATAAAGGTTATAATTACGAGATACCCGAGTTCATAGGCGACCAAAGAATAAGCGATAGATAATATTTTCAAAAAAAAAAAACATGAATCGAAATTTCCAATTCTATAATAAGGAACAGCAGGGCGATCTAGAGGAATGAACTAAATTCGATCCTGGCCGGGGTGAGGAAAAGTGACAGATGCGAAGGCGGACCAGGTTTTATCTAAATATTTACATTGAAGAATTACATTCGAAATTAGTGTTACTTACATATAGGTTTACGAGTTGGTAAAGAACATAATGTAATGTAGGTATGGAATGGAGTTAAAACCTTTTGATTCTAATCTAGATATATAAGGAAATGTAACGGCAGAATAGGGGAGTTAGTCGCGGAATACGTCGGGCGAGGAAATATTTAATCACGTGCTGACCGATTTTAAGTAATTGTTTTGTTTTTGGACTTAGGAAGTTTCATTTGATTTGTTTCTTACAATTAAATAAAGTTTTAAATAAATTCTTTTAAATAGTTGTTGGATTGATTCAACAATAGTTTGATTTAATTCAATAATAGTTTGAAAAATATTGAAGTTTTAAATTCATTATACCTAAGTTGATACTAAAAATTACTTCTGTGAATTAATTAAAATTGGTGGTTTTAAGTGAAATTATAATAATCGAAAGTGTTTATAAATAAAGTGTTTGAATTGAAGTTGATTGAAGTCGGAAGAAATAGTTTATTACGGGCGTATCGGTATTTAAGCAGTTCGTCTCGAGTTGATACGTCGTTAATTGCGTGCGGAGTGATTAAAAAGTGTTTTTCTGGACTTCAAAAATTTCATCTTAAAATAAATAAAATATTTGTGTTCAAATTAATATTAAAATTTTCTTAAAGACAGTTCGTCGCGAGTTGATACGTCGTTAATTGCGTGCGGAGTGATTAAAAAGTGTTTTTCCTGGACTTCAAAAATTTCGTCTTATAATAAATAAAGTGTTTTGAGTGTTCGAATTAATATTATATTAAAATAAATTCTCTTGTTGATCTAATACAATAATAGTTTCATAAATAGTGAAATTTCCTAAAAATTAATAATACTTAAATTACGTTGAAGATTCTAAAAGTTGCAATTAAAGTTGATAACAATATATTTGATTTAATTTTCTCAAAATTGTTAGCGCAATGTGATAAAAATAATAATTTAATAAATGTTGAAAATTTCTAAAATTAATAAAGTTATTTGTTTAAAGATTTTTAAAATTTGCTTCTGTGAATTAATTAAAATTGTTTAAATGAAATGTGATTTAATTCATATTTTGTGTTGAACTGAATTTATTACGAGTTTAAGAAAAAATTAAATATAATTGCGTTTAAAATAATTTAGTGAAAGTTTAAAAACAGCTGAGTCTTAGTTTCATATAATTCATTTTTAATACCTAGCGTGGGATTAATTTCGTCAAAGAAAAATAATAAAGCTCTAAAATATTGCCAAGCGTTCGGTTTACGGATTTAGTTAATGGTTTGTAGAGAGAATTAAGTAATTATATAACATAAGTTCAAAAGAATGGTTTTAGACAAAATATTTATAAAGAAAAAATATTCAAATTCAAATAATTCGGATTGGGAGATCAATAAGTTTGAAAAATTGTACAAATCAGTAGATCACGAATTGAAATTAGGTAACGCTAGATTGTTATTAAGTAAATATTTCTAAATTAGATTAAACATACCAGGCAGGGAAGTTCAATATTTTCAAAAAAAATCATAATGGCGTGTATAACCCGTCTGGAAAAATTATGAAATTGTCGGAATTCAGGTGAGTCAATTTAATATACAAGTTTTCAGATTACCCGGGGAAGGCGAGGATGGAGATATGAATTATATTTCTAATGACTTATAAGTACATGTATTGTATGTGTGTATATGTAAATATGTATATATATATATTTATATTTACTGTTTAATATATAGGTCAATACTATACGACCGTTATCTATCATGAGTGAATGTTTTGTATACTTGATCAAAGCCGTTCTAATCAAATATTTGAGTTCAAATACATTTTATGATACCCAGCGGGTACATCTTCCTTCATAAGATATTTTACGATAAACCTTACCTTTCGCATTGAATTATAATTAAACTAGTACTATAGATAATTCAATTGTCTCACTCATTACCAGCACTTGACTTTTAAATATTCAAAAATACCTATTTTTTTTCATAAATACATTTAAGTATTTATAAAAATTTCCGGTAGATACCTACCTATATAATTGTCTTTTATTGAGTTGACTCATAAACAACAACTTCAGAACATCTTATTGACTTTCACTTTGGATCCCGTGTGCGTTGGCTAAGGGGTTAAACGAGTGAAATCGTCTGAAGCTCTCTATCACGTGGAGGACGGGAGAAGGGAACGAAATACCAGTCTGGCTTCACCTACTTATCCCTCGTGGACAAAGAACCAGACTTGTTGAATGTTGAGGATATCCGTCGCTTCCAGAGGGTGGACCTGGTTTCCTACCATCCTGACGTTGGTGAGTTATTTTCCCAGAAGCGTCGACATTTAGGGTGTTTGAGGGGACTCGCATTCCGAGGTGTCATGGATCGATGCCTATCTTTGACGATGTTCGATGACGATGGGACATTTTCACAGTAGGGTATGATAGGAGGGAACGATAATTGTCCATGGGCTTCCCTACCTGTTTTTCTGCGAGACGAAGGGACATGAGAGACAGTTTATTCGCTGACCGCTTCCCGATGTACGTGTGTATTTTCCTAGGTGTATAGTGAAATAACTTCGGCTAAAAACTTGGCCTTTACTAAGAGTATGTATGTGTGTATGGATATATATATATATATGAAATGTATAATGTATCTATCAAATCTATATGGCCGTTATTTATTTTATCTTTATTTATATACAATGTTTAATATGTATATATATAAAACAAATTATTATATTTATGTATATTTCCTATAAAAACAATTTATTTTATTAATATATATATTTTCTTAACATATAAATTCAAAACTAACGTTACTAAAATTACCAACAACCCAAACGATTTTTATTAATTCAAAGATCGTTATCATTCTAAAACAAACCAATGAATCCTAATTGTTATGCTTCCTGACGGGGGTCTCTGACACTTAATAACTGTCGCATATCTCAATGACACACTTCCTCGACTGTTATTAAAACTAGGTCAACATTCCAAACCACACCCTCTTTTATCGAAGTATGTAGATACGTATAAGTATATATATATTCGAATTTCAGTACATCTTACGAAGAATAAGTACCTTAACAAACGTCGACATTTAATTGAAAAATAACTATCATCTTTTGCGATGAACTATCATCTTTTAGAAATCACGTATTTGTAGTTTGCGTACATACATATTTTTATAGCGCCATTTTCATGGAAAGATTCAATTCAAAGGCGCTCCACACCCGTTCGAACATATTGATGAATTCAACAGAACAAACAAAAACCCACATTATTAGAATTGTCAAAATAAGCATAATCATTCGTCGACAATACGTTCCCAAGTTATGTTATAAAATTAATTTTATCTTCGACTTAGGTTTTCAAGGTTCAGGCCTTGCAAATTTTGGGCTTTTGGAGTCCTACCTTTTCTCCAAACAAAAAATCAATCTACAGTTAAATTCAAACTACATGAGATAGCAGGGTCTCATTAAACCAACCTGTCAACCAAACCAAAAAGTAATCTATTATATATATTGTATTATCACTTTCATGTATTTTGATATGTAATATATCTGAATATCTGGCACAGATTCACGACCTGTGTTGGAGATGTCAGATCCACAATTTTCTGGGAAAACTGGAGTATTGTGGATTATAAAAACTCGTATTGTTTACATATATTTATAATTTGTACCTATCGATTGGGCAGAAATAATTGCTGATTTAAGCGTGGTTATCTCTGAACTTTTGATGCGGGGGACGGCCTTTCAACCCGGACTTTGCAAAAAAATCGCAAGTATCTAATGCTGTTTGACGAGGGGACGGAACCGGTTTGATCTCCTTTAAATGTAACTGTCGGGAGGACGAGAATTCGGAGGGTCTCGGACCCATGGATAAGGAAGGTGCTCTTTCCGTCGCGGTACAGGGGATGACCAATAGCGCACGAACTAAAAGAAGAGGTTACGTATACCGTTTGGTCAGGCTGTACGTCTGTGAAGAGAGAGTTACTAACCGGAAACGTGGTCATCTGAGTACTTTAGGGGTAGGTCTGGAGCCGAATTCATTGCAGCGAAACAAGCCGTATTCGATCACTCGTCATAACAAAAGCTGTGAAAACTAAAACCTAATCATGTAATTTCCCCAAATTTAGGAGAGGATGGAGATGGCGCCAAAACAAGTAAAACTGTACCTTTTAACCATGAAATTCATTGAAACTAACCCATGTAGAATAACACTTAGTACGATGAGGAAAGACGATAATACTGTGATCATTACATTCATGTATACAAAATTTAAAATTGAAACTACGTCGTATTATATAGATCAGGAATAGTGCAATTAGTATAGCCCAGAAGCTAAGTTTTCCCATTAAAACTCACGATAGAAGAAAAATAGAAAATTTAGGGGTAAAGTTAGGAAAATGCTAGTCTTCTTATAGGAAATTAACGTAGATTGCATAGTAGGATAATAATAGAGAGTTCAGAACATTAAAGTCTAAGATAGGAATGTTAGGAATACGAATTCTGTCAATGGTATGCGAGAGTCTGCCTACGCTACAAAGAATAGGGGTTCCAACAAAATAAGACCTTGTTTTTCCAATAGTCTGAACCAAAAATCAGAACACAACGTAGACTCCGGAAAAGCTTGGGAAATTGACCACATTGGAGTGCAAAAATTACCGTGAAAATTAAGAAAATCGGAAACACTCGAATGTTAGCATAGGGCTAGACGTTACACGCTGGCCAAGGAGGAGAAAAACCTTAAATTGAAAGGAAAACTACAAAGGGTTTTCCGATCACATTAGTTAGGAAAATTTAAGGCAGCAGTAGAGGAGTCATCTTAAACCGGTGGCGCGAACGGAGGTCTATTGCTAAATTAAATCATAAACGAAGGAAGGGCGGGCCATCACATCTTTAAAGGTCAGGGGGGGGAAGGGCCATCTCAAGTTTCGCACAAGTTTTTACTTGCGTGAATTTTGTTTACGTCTTATTTAAGTGCCTCTATAGAGACCGTTTAATATAATTAGTATGTTTGTAAGTAATATAGTATATAATATAAGTATTAAAATAGGGTAAAAATAATATAAAAAATAAAACAATAACTTTTTTTTACATCACTTCAACTATCACATCAACTATCAGTTGTATACTGCCCTGAAGAAGCTACGACAGTAGCGAAACCCGGTCGGCTAAAGTATAAATAAAAGTTATGTAAAACAAAAAAATTGTTTTATTTTTAAAATTATAATGTAACATCA
Organism: Halesus radiatus; assembly: GCA_022606495.2. NCBI lineage: Eukaryota > Metazoa > Arthropoda > Insecta > Trichoptera > Limnephilidae > Halesus > Halesus radiatus. The sequence continues at coordinate 6,804 of JAHDVE020010723.1, forward strand.
CCAAGTTACCGCTTCATATGAAAATAGAAAAAAAAATAATATGTATGTATGAAGTTAAGTAATATAATATAAATGTAGTTATGTTAAGAAAGCGAAAAAATCATTTATTTCTTCTTTATCAATTATAAAAAAAATAAAAAGAAACATTTATAAAGTTTTCACGTGTATATATTTGCTAGCGTTTTTAGAAAACCACGTATGACCGTGAGAAAAATGTTGAGAATCGCAAAGAGTGCAAGGCTGATGTGAGTCTAATGAGTAAATTAAGAAAGGGACGCTTAGATTTTTTGGGCAAGTAGTGAAAGGGGAATATGTTACTCAAATGTGAATGAAAGAAGAAGCGAAGGATGCCCGAGGAAGACGTGGGACGATCAAGTGAATAAAATATTTGAGTCGAGCCATGTCAGAAGTCGGAATAACAGAAGAGCATATATTTATTTATTTAACTTAAAATAGTATACGAGTATATATATACATTAGTTACATGTATTCTAATATGATCATAATATTTACAAACAAACATTTATATATTTTAAGTCAAAATAAACAATTAAAAATTCGTCACTTCCTTCATAAATTTCAAAACATTTTCCTATTCTTTTATATTGGATGGTATTTCTTTGAAGATCTTCATGACTCTACTATATAGTAATGAGTTTTGCGATTTTGTTTTCTTTCGAAAGGGAAATTTTATTTCATTTCTTCTTCTTATAGAGTGGTTATGTCTGTGTTGATGTTGATTATTTTTTCTCAAGAATTCAGAATTTTCTTGGCCGTTAAACATATTTAACAGCTAAACGGTTACATGTATGTATATAATTTGCTTAAAAGACAGTATGTTTAGATCCCTTAGCATTTTTTTTTGCTTTGGAACATTTGTTTCATCTTAAAATTATTCTCATGGCTTTGTTTTGAAAAACTGTTTTCTTAAATCCTCCTCCTTTGACAAGAACAAAATACTGCTACAATAATTACTATCAGGAACAATGGTAGAATTGTATATAGTTTTACAGGATTCTGCACTGATATATCTTCTTATCTTTCCGAGTAGTGATATTTTTTTTGCGATTTTCTTTACAAAATAATATTTTTTTTAACGATAGAGTCAGTCTGGATTCTAAAATAACACCCAAATACTTCATTTCGGATACTTCCTTCAAAATTTCTCCATAAATAATTATCAAAGGAGTAACTTCTATTCTTGTGTACGAGTACATGAAGCAATGCAAAATTGTTTGGCTGTTAGTTAATTAGTTAGTTAAGTTTTCGTAGCTCCCTCAGCTACCCATGTTTCTTTTTTTACTCCAGAGATTTTTGCAGTCATGGTAATGCGGATTTGATCAAATTATTATCTTTCCACAACTACTATCCAACCAGCAACATGTCAAAGATTTCAAACCAGACACAGGGGTCATTCAAATGATACAGACGAACATAAGTCATCGGTCGAACAAATATTGATGACCTTATAAAAAGTCTGGAATCAAAACACAAATTATCTGATATATTTTCATGAAACCTCCATGAAATTTTTCAATTTGAATAAATTAGAAGTGCTCTTTACAAGTTCAGTCTCTGAATTCAAATTTTACGATTTATCTGAATGAAAAGCTTTTATATGGAAACATTCTAGTATTCAAAATTTATTGAGACGAGAATATTTAGAGGCTGACTTTTTTTTCTAGCTACCTACCCTTTGGGAAATGAAAAAAAAGGCTTCGATATTTTTCAATGGGTCAAAAGCCATCCAAACAGACGAGTTACGCGTAAAAGTATAACGATTTCTTAATTTCAATCAAAGAATCTCCCGCAAGAATCTATATGCCACCTTATCATAAAAATATGTTTCTATGAAATTCCATGATTTTATTTTTCATTCATTTTCACGAAATGAATGTTTCCACTTCACCCTGTACGTCAAGCGTAACAGAGGCGGCGGTAAGGAAGAGAACTCCCCTCACTGAAGTAATTTATGATGCCAGGATCCCCCATCGGGGTTTAGTAACAGATGTTCCGCCTTACACAAGATGCAAGTGGTGCAGGGGCGGTTATTCAACCGGAAAACATTATTCGTTAGATGGTTAAGTTGTTGGATGGCAGTGGCCTGCACTGAATTCATTGGGGCGTTTTACAAGAAATAATGTTGACGTTTGAAATCGCTAATTTTACAACACAAAATATTACTGATTTGACTTTTTATAAGTTCTGTTATCTATTTGGAATAAACTTCCCCCAACTCTTAGTAATATCCAGAAATTTATTGAATTTAAACACGCTTTAAAAACAAAATTATTTAATATATTCTCTTCAATTTATTGTAAAATGCTATTTTCTCAAGCCTCCGGTAGTTGTTTGGTTTCGGTTTCCTTATCATTTTATTTTTTATGTAAACTCAGTTATTGCTAAACATAATCCGACTCCTGTCTTAAAAGGTTGCTATTTTTGCACTGTTATGAATGTATTCTTTTTGTATCGCTTCGTATACACTGTATAATATTTTGTAATTTTATTAGATGAATATGCATCTAATGAGTACTTTTGGAGTAATATTAAGAATAAATAAGAAAGTATGTAATATGTTAAGAATGTATAAATAGAAAATGAAAGGAGAACTGTAGGAATACCACTGAATGGAGTTAGTTAAACATTATGTTTAAGTTTATTGTAGAAAAGCGCACTTCAGGTAAAATAACATAAAAATGCGCTATATAAATATTATATTATTATTTTTATAGCTTGCTCGGAAGTTTGCAGTTTAACGAAAGCCTTCTTAGGCGAAACTGCTATTACGCGACATACTCGTTGTTAAAAAATATTTTCAAATATGAGTTATGCAAAATAACTTCAAAAAAATAAATACCGTCAATTTTAAATTATGTGATTCAATTAGTGAAATCCTTTCTATTACAGTTTATCAAAAAAATGTTAAAAATTGTACCCCAAATCGAAAACCATGCTAAGAATCAGATTTTTCTGATAACCAAATAAAAAAAAACTGTTTCTAAGTTGTTCTAACCTTTGGAACGGTAAACAACTTATAAAGTACTGTTTTCTAAAATAAAGTAACCTTCAGAGAGTTTTTCTTATAGAGGCAGTAAAATACGTGGAAAGTAGGAACCACAAACAAATTAATAAAAAAAATAGTGAAATGTTTACAAAAGCAATTTAACGGTACGCCACTGTTCTACATTAAGCTCTCCGTTAAAACGAGGATGGTCCGAAAAATGCATTAAAGATCTGGAATCTGAATTGATCCAGAAGTTTGGGGTAAACAAAGGTTCCAGTAAATGGGAGATGCAGAGAACTCTGGAAATGTTAGCATTGTTAAATAGGCATTAGAGATATGGAATCTGAAACTTCAACATCTCTGTTCGTTTGTTGCAAGATGTGCTTACTTTGGAACGGGGTGTTTTGCTATGGGAGTAAATTACCGGTGATTTAGTTAATAAATTCTACTATATTTCCAAGTTTAACATGCAACTCGTTATTATTTGAATATAATAAGATTAACTACGTGGCTGAGTGGTAAAGGCTTGCAATTCTAAAACACGACACACTGAAAATTAATAGAGATAATTATTTTATAATTAAAAATGTTCCTATAAATGACATCTAAGTTAAGAAACATATCTGAAAAGTTGAATTTAGAAAATCCCATATTTTTTCAAATCCCTTCTCCTTCCCCTCCCCAATACCTTCAGCCTCACAACATTCCCCAATTGGGGATGCCATAGTCTTACTGGCTCCAGACGGTTGGGAGCAGTTGGGACTCTTGTGTGGTACTCATATAAAAATTTAAAAAAAAGTACTGCTATATTTCCCGAATTATACCTATATGGGGATGATCTACATAGCATTTGAAAGCGGAGATCCGAAAGTTTCGAATCCCACCGCTAGATCCTTGATCGCTCAAATTACCGCTAAAGTGCTCGCGCCACCAAGCAGCCATTTTATGTCAGGTTTGGGAAATACATATAATTGGCTACTATGCAGTACAAGGTTTTCTGTGTCCGTTCTGTGTGAGTTCTGTAAAACTGAGTCGGCAACTGTAGTGCAGCGTATCTTTCGTCTTAAGTTAAACGTTGAACCTCCAACTAGAATGAGCATTTGTCATTGGTATCATCAATTTAGCAAACTGGGTGTCTGTAAGAGAAAAAACCCGGGCCTGCCGCGTGTATCAGAGGAGAATATTCGAAATTTAGTCCATCATTTTAATTAACCCTGTATTATAATTGCACTTCCAATTATAAAATTCCAAACTAACAAAACCTCCGTAGAATAACAAAAATACAGGTTTTTCCAAATATGTTATTTACGAGCTCGATCCTCCTAAATTAAAATTTCGATGTTTTTTCCATAAAAAGGGGATTATCAAAATTGAAAAACAAATATCAAAGTCAGTACAATAATCATTATAATAAAAACATAAAACCTGTACAATATACAGAAATTTAAAAAAAAAACCCAGGAACATGTATTTAAAACTATACGCGAGGTATTTTTGAAAAATCCCACATCGAACTATTAGCTCGCTATTAACTACTGCTCTTTCACCTTTCAAAACTAATCTTCCTATTGAACAGTATAAACCTAAGACGTATTAAATAATAAAGGCTACCGAGAAACTTCCTGAAGCCTTAGAGCCACATGAGCTGTGAAATTACTCGTGTATCAGCAAAGTGGTCCGCATCCGGAACCGGTAAATAGTGAAGACGGCGCGACATTGATTCGTTCTGCATTAATTACCATATTACCTCGAGTACTGTGGCACTCGAGGCTGAGGACATTCTCAGGAGCACTCGTTGGAATTTATTAAGACAATCATTTCGTGGGATTTGTGAATCTGACAAATTATCAATGGAAAGAAAGTAGCAATTGCATTCTTTCATCTATATATTAAAAAGCTGATTTATAGTATAAATAGTATATAAATCTACTATTATAATACAGCTAATACTTCGTGGTTGTTTAGTATAAAAAAAATCACTTACACGACTTTATTTGATTACTTCTCCTACCGGTTTCTGAATGACCGTTCCTTTTTCAGATATACAGTAACTAAATATTATTACAAAATCATGGTCAATACGGGTGTTGGAGTAAGTGTGGAAGAGTGTCTGCGGGGGAGGTGATAAGATAAGAGTAGGGAGAAGATAAAGAGACAGATAGTGGAAGAAAAAGAACATATTCAAAATAGGGGAGTAAGGTGATTTTTATGATCATTAGTTCTACCTTCATTATTCTATATGAATTTTTTTTTAAATTTCTAGATTCCAAAGTTGTCCATTCGTTTTCCCTTATCGTTAATATGAAGAATATTTATGCCAGTATCTTTATAAAAAATATTGCTGTTTAAATTGCTAAAACAACCCGTAAATTTGGCATAAGGATTAAACAACACGTGGGATCCCTAAAAAAGAACACATTTTCTGTATTCGCTAACTCCGAAGTTTTAAAGATCCGTAGTTCGATAAAGGTATTTGAATAAATATTCTTCATATTAACATTAAAGGAAAACGAATAGAAAACTTAGAAGCATTAGAAATTTGAAAAATCCATAATGAATGATGAAGACAAATATTATTAATTGTAAAATTTTTGGGAGTTTTGTTATTAAATACGTAATTTATTTAATGAAATATTGCAAGTTGAAGCAATTTATTCTGATTTCCAAAAAGTATTTTGAAAAAGTTAACCACTCCGTCTCACTAAATAAGCTTTATCAAATACATGGAGAACTGTTTCGCTGGGTGAAATCATTTTTGGATAACAGAACACAACTACTGCTTATTAATGGAAACAAATCATCCCCCCATAGAGTTGTTACATCTGGTGTGCCACATGGATCAAATGTTGGTCCCTTGATTTTTTTTAAATATTCATAAATGACATTGGCTAAAAATTAATCTCTAATTATGATTTTTTCACCAATGATCTCAAAATTTTTTCGTTAAATTAAGTCTATTTCTGATCATCATCTGCTTCAAAAATACCTCGATACACTCAATAAGTGGCGTATTGTCAACGATATGTACATAAATGTTGGGAAATATGACACTTAAAGCTTTATTCAAAATAGAATTATAAAGAACTTTTCCCACGTTATTAATAATACTACTCTTAAAAAAGTATCTTCCATAAGAGATCTGGGGATTTATTCACACAATATGTATTCAAGGACTGTCAATCAATTCTAACCCTTTACTGTCCTTAATTAGAAGTAAACTGGAATAAGGAAGTTTTATTTGAATTCTCATTACTACAAATATGAAAACGTTGTTGAATCTGTTAAAAAATAATGGTGAGAATGTTATCTTTTAAATGTGGTTTACATGGCCATCTTAGATCATACGACGTACGTCTTGAATACTTCAACATGAATTCATTTAAACTTAGAAATAATATTACCTACTTTAGTCCTCTGCCGCAAATGTGTTGACTTTAGACAGAGTGTGCTAATGTAGATATTTTTTGGTCAACAATTTGTACAAATTCAGAAAAAAATGTCCTGCTATTAATTAAAAAATATACAATTACGATTGGGCTTATTATATTATGTATCACTTGTGTCTCTTTCTGTCTCTTGTTTCTATTGTATTCTGTATTATTGATTGAGTTTTTTTGTAATTTTATGTTTTGTGAGTCTTTTGTGTGATTATTTGTAATTTTATGTAATTTGTGTATATTAACTGAGTTTTTGTAACTGGATTGTTTTAATGTAAGTGTGAATATCTGTAAAAACCGAGTTTAAATAAATTATCATCATAAAAATCTCCTTTGCACTCATTCCGAAATCGATAGGAAAAATACTTAAACAAAGTGGCATAAAACTAAGAGATTTTTTTTTATTATACATAAACGCTTTTTTATATTAGGATAAAACTTAATAACAAAATTTTTCAAATTCATAAAAATATTGTCTAAACGTCTTTCTGAACTCATTACATGAAATCTTTTCGTAAAAATGCTTCAATATTTTTTGTTAGAAAATATAAATAATATTTACGGAATGCCTATGATAAAGGATCTACTTTAACATCCCATCCATTACCCAATTTATGCCGCGGGTGTACTTCCTAGACTCTCCATTTTGAATAATGCACGGAAAAATTCTTGACTTTATCAAATTGTTTCTGGCAAATATTTTTTGCTTTTATTAACGGACTCGTGGTTAAGATAATATTTTCTAAATTATAATAAACTATACAAAAATTGTACTAAAACGTAAAATGGTTACTAGAACCATTTTTTTGTGTTTCAAATATTTTTTTTTCATTTCATATTTCTTGGAATCATTAAAACTGTCTCACATAAAATTTGTTAACTCGTTAAAACAATTGAAAATGATATCTCATACGCCTGGCAATATTTCATTTTTAATAATATTTAATCTACTATTAACACTTTTTAGTATATTATTATCAATAATCAAATATTTATAAAATCTATGTCTTAATATTGCCTTTACATTAATGCCTATATTTCGAATATTGTGTATATAAATTTTAATAATCATAACTATTATTATATTATTTTTAATTCCTTATTATTTTTGTGATTTTATTTATATAATTTCATTTTTAAATTTCTAACAGATTTTTTTTTTTTGGAATTGTGTTTGTGAAGAACTTTGTAATCATCATAAAGATAGCAGTCAATAATATGGGATTTAAAAAGGGAGATAATATTTACAAGTGTTGATTTTGAGGTGTGATGTAGATGAATGTGGCGTAAAGTGAACTGGTCTCATTAGGTCAGTTGGTAGAGCAGTTGTCCCGATGAGACAGTGGTCCTGGTTTCATTTACCAGATGCGACTGATACCTTTTTATTTTGTGTTGTTTTTTCGGTTTCGTGTTTTATTTGGGATTTGTTAATATTATCTTCTTCAATGATTATTTAATTATGTCCTTTTACAATTACCTATAAATCACTTACCTTTTAAACCATTAACTGCTCATTACAGCATATTCCCACTAGTATCTTCCCTTACGCGGATCGCCCGGTACGAATGAGAATTTTACATGCACATAAATGTATTGCGTGGAGATATCATCATCGTTGTCACAACCCTTTGAGAGTCCTGGCCATCTCTGGGAAACTCTTTCAATCCCACCAGTCTATCTCTCTTCAGTTTCCTTTTGATCAGGATACGGTATTTGTCTCCAAACCATTCAGCTACATAAATAAAAGCCTCCCATTACGCTTTCATTCTACAGTCATCTTACTAAGTAGTCGGACCACTTCCATCCTCGCTTGTCCTAATAGTTCTCTGATTCTGGTAAATTTAGACTGTCCAAACATTTATACAGTTAGTAATTATATATATTTCGTATTACTCGCCCCGTATGTGCTTATTTCATGATTACAGTTTATTTTCTTTGACGTCATGTCATACTTAATATAATGAAAACCTATTTATAAAGGGGTAAACTTTGTAACACATACGAGGGGTTGCTATATTGGGATAGAATTCAGTTCCCTTAGCATATCTCTCATTCGTTAATATATTAAGAGTTGCTAAACTTACTATCAAGCATCTCTTCCATATTTGCACCATTTCTTCTTCAAACAGAAATATTCTGATTGTTTAACCAGCCCGCATGAGATAAATTCAAAAGATTAAAAGAGGTAAATAATTTCCACAATGGATTTTGTGATATTAAGCTGTATTGCGCTTCCTCCTTCTATAGCCAATGTTTTGGACAGCGTTACGGTTTGCATCATCAGGGAAAATTTGTATATTGTGGTATAGAGTGTATTAATGTATGTAGAAGTGATACTGAGTTTGTAATGGTCTAACCATCATCATTTTCTTTTAATAGAACCCTGGAAAATATTTTTTTTTATATGCATAACTTTCATGCTAGAAAAGCTTAAGGGAGCGACATCTATCGACTTGTGGAGAGTTTGATTACAGTGAATTATAATCCAATAATTTTGATTCATAAAACTCGTTGCAACATAAAACCACGAGATGGCAGTGAGAAGAAGGCGTACCCTCTTATAAATAAACATCACAGGATTGGGTGAAATCAACGAAAAAGTTACCAATCAAACGAGCGTTTTACATAAACAACAATTAGTGGTGACAGGACAAAGGAAATATTAATTATTTATGTGAATCGAAAGGGTTCAGATCAACGGCCTATAAAGTAAACATTTCACTAGCGGTCGAACAGGACGAGAAGAGGTCGTGAACTTTAAAGGAAACAATGGGAAATGCAGAGATGAATAACCATTGAAAATGGAAGTAGGAAGTAAAAATAATACGCAAAATGTTAATTACAAATAAAAAACTACAAAGTGAGGATTTATCTTGCACGGGGAAAGGTGTGTTTGCATTAGAATTTAGACAGAGAGGCGTGTCATGTAAGGTTAAGCGGAAAAACAACGAATTAGAGAAAATAATTCAGAGAACAATAGCTTCAACAGATGAAAAAGGGAAGAAACAAGAATTATACAGTATGGAAACTTCGGCAAACTTAAGAGGCGATTTAGGCAGGACTAATGTGAAATAGGAGTACAATTTTCTAATTTCAGGAACGTAGATAATTATAAGGGAGTGAAACTAGACTGATTTTAGGTGATAAAAGGTATTAATTGAGTAGATTCGGGACATCAGATATTATGAAAATGTAGATGAGAAATGTATCAATCAATTATAAAATTTAAACTGAAGGAATTCAATAGAAATATTGAGATATATGGACTACTACTTTGAATATAGTTCGATACATTTAGGTAAAATTTTGAGGTTGTCAATGACTAATGTAAACAAGGCGACAAGAATTGTGTATTTAAGCGGCCAGATGAACATGAAACTCGGGTGAGAGAGAGGCAAACAAACAATTAAGGTTATACAGGGAAGATAGGAATATTTATTTAAGGAAAAGTAATAAAAAATAATGAGTTTTCGATAAACTCTGATTTATATCGGTTTTTTACAAAAGTAAGGGTTATTACCCATAGTAAACAATAGGCTAATGGGATATTGAGTTAGAGTGAAATGGACGAAAGGGGAGTGGCCAGGAAAGAAGTGAACGAACTCATATCTACCAGGTTTGGGGTAGGTAAATCGCAGGAAAAAACGCCAATAAATTAATACAAAAAATTATTAAAGGTAGTGAAAATCAATTAAGGATGATATCAATCGACCCGGATGAAAGTATAAGCAGACGATAGGTACATGCAAAAGGTGTAATACAGCTAGACCAGGGAGAAGCAGTGCAACACATTGAAAAATCATTCTGGAAAGGTATATTTATTAACTCAGGCAGGTGAGGTGGGGAAGAAATTATAAAGTGTTTACACCAATATTATGATCAATTGAGAATTGCACGAAAATATGCGTTAATCGAATATTCACATGTTAGATCAGAGAAAAACCATGTTACCATCGGAAAATTCATAAATAAAAAGATATCGCATATCAAGATAACCAGGGACTAAGGGAATTTTTAAAATTGAACGATGTGAAGAAGGCGCTTCTTTAAATAAAATTCAATAATGAAATAGTGGCTATAATTACGAGATACCCGAGTTCATAGGCGACCAAAGAATAAGCGATAGATAATATTTTCAGAAAAAAAAACATGAATCGAAATTTCCAATTCTATAATAAGGAACAGCAGGGCGATCTAGAGGAATGAACTAAATTCGATCCTGGCCGGAGTGAGGAAAGGTGATGGATTCAGAGGCGGGCCAGATTTTATCTAAATATTTACATTGAAGAATTACAGTCGAAATTAGTATTACTTACATATAGGTTTACGAGTTAATAGAGAACATAATTTAATGTAGGTATGGAATGGAGTTAAATCCTTTTGATTCTAAGCTAGGTATATAAGGCAATGTAATGAGGGAATATGGGATTAGTCGCGAATACGTCGGGCGAGAAAAAATTAAATTACGTGCTGGCCGATTTTAAGTAATTGTTTTGTTTTTGGACTTAGGAAGTTTCATTTGATTTGTTTCTTACAATTAAATAAAGTTTTAAATAAATTCTTTTAAATAGTTGTTGGATTAATTCAACAATAGTTTGATTAAATTCAATAATAGTTTGATAAATATTGAAGTTTCTAAAATTCATTATATTTAAGTTGATACTAAAAATTACTTCTGTGAATTAATTAAAATTGGTGGTTTTAAGTGAAATTATAATAATCGAAAGTGTTTATAAATAAAGTGTTTGAATCGAAGTCTTCTAAAATTCATTATATTTAAGTGAAGTGATAAAAAAAAAGTGACCCAGTAAATAAAGTGTTTTGTGTTCGAATTAATATTGTATTAAAATAAATTCTCTTGTTGATCTAATTTTCTCAAAACTGTTAGAGCAATGTGATAATAATAATAATTTAATAAATATTGAAAATTTCTAAAAATTAATAAAGTTATTTGTTTAAAGATTTTAAAATTAGCTTCTGTGAATTAATTAAAATTGTTTAAATGAAATGTGATTTAATTCATATTTTGTGTTGAACTAAATTCATTACGAGTTTAAGAAAAATTAAATATAATTGCGTTTAAAATAATTTAGTGAAAGTTTAAAACAGCTGAGTCTTAGTTTCATATAATTCATTTTTAATACCTAGCGTGGGATTAATTTCGTCAAAGAAAAATAATAAAGCTCTAAAATATTACCAAGCGTTCGGTTTACGGATTTAATTAATGGTTATTAAAGAGAATTACGTGAGTACAAAGAATAAAATAGGAAAATAAAACAACAAAAATTTAAATATTGTTTAATAATATCCGGATTGAGAGAGCATTAAATTTGAAGAAATAGTACAGATCGGTGGATCACGAATTGAAATTGGGAAACACTAGATTGTATTAAGTAAATATTTCTAACTTAGATTAGACATTCCAGGCAGGGAGGTTCAATATTTTCTGAATCTTCATATTGGCGTGTATAACCCGTCTGGAAAAATTATGAATTTGTCGGAATTCAGGTGAGTCAAATTAATATACAAGTTTTCAGGATCCCAGGGAAGGCGAGGATGGAGATATGAATTATATTTCTAATGACTTATAAGTACATGTATTGTATGTGTGTATATGTAAATATGTATATATATATATTTATATTTACTGTTTAATATATAGGTCAATACTATACGACCGTTATCTATCATGAGTGAATGTTTTGTATACTTGATCAAAGCCGTTCTAATCAAATATTTGTGCTAGCTCCATTAAATATTTTACGATAATCCTCTCTTTTCACATTGAATTATAATTAAACGAGTACTAAAGATAATTCAATTGTCTCACTCAATACCAGTACTTGAATTTAAATATTCAGAAATATAATTTTTACATAAATACATCTAGGTATTTATAATAATTTCCGTTAGATACTTACCTTTATAAACCTCTCTTTTCGCATTGAATTATAATTAAACTAGTACTATAGATAATTCAATTGTCTCACTCAATACCAGTACTTGAATTTAAATATTCAGAAATATAATTTTTACATAAATACATCTAGGTATTTATAATAATTTCCGTTAGATACTTACCTGTATAAAACTCTCTTTTCGCATTGAATTATAATTAAACTAGTACTATAGATAATTCAATTGTCTCACTCAATACCAGTACTTGATTTTAAATATTCAGAGATATAATTTTTACATAAATACATCTAGGTATTTATAATAATTTCCGTTAGATACTTACCTGTATAAACCTCTCTTTTCGCATTGAATTATAATTAAACTAGTACTATAGATAATTCAATTGTCTCACTCAATACCAGTACTTGAATTTAAATATTCAGAAATATAATTTTTACATAAATACATCTAGGTATTTATAATAATTTCCGTTAGATACTTACCTGTATAAACCTCTCTTTTCGCATTGAATTATAATTAAACGAGTACTAAAGATAATTCAATTGTCTCACTCAATACCAGTACTTGAATTTAAATATTCAGAAATATAATTTTTACATAAATACATCTAGGTATTTATAATAATTTCCGTTAGATACTTACCTGTATAAACCTCTCTTTTCGCATTGAATTATAATTAAACTAGTACTATAGATAATTCAATTGTCTCACTCATTACCAGCACTTGACTTTTTAAATATTCAAAAATACCTATTTTTTTCCATAAATACATTTAAGTATTTATAAAAATTTCCGGTAGATACCTACCTGTATAATTGTCTTTATCGAGTAAATTCATAGTCAACAACTTCAGAACATCTTTTATAGGTATTTCACTGTGTAGTGAAATAACTTCGGCTAAAGACTTGGCCTTTACTAAGAGTATGTATGTGTGTATAGGTATATATATAAAGAAAGTGTATAATGTATCTATCAAATCTATATGGCCGTTATTTATTTTATGTTTATTTATATACAATGTTTAATATATATATATATAAAACCATTTATTATATTTATGTATATGTCCTATAAAAACTATTTATTTTATTAGTATATATTTTCCCTAACATATAAATTCGAAAACTAACGTTACTAATATTATCAACATTCCAAACGATTTTTATTAATTCAAAGATCGTTATCATTCTAAAACAAACCAATGAATCCTAATTGTTATGCTTCCTGACGGGGGTCTCTGACACTTAATAACTGTCGCATATCTCAATGACACACATCCTCGACTGTTATTAAAACTAGGTCAACATTCCAAACCACACCCTCTTTTATCGAAGTATGTAGATACGTATGAGTATATATATATATTCGAATTTCAGTACATCTTACGAAGAATAAGTACTTTAACAAACGTCGACATTTAATTGAAAAATAACTATCATCTTTTGCGATGGACTATCATCTTTTAGAAATCACGTATTTGTAGTTTGCGTACATAAATATTTTTATAGCGCCATTTTCATAGAAAGATTCAATTCAAAGGCGCTCCACACCCGTTCGAACATATTGATGAATTCAACAGAACAAACAAAAACCCACATTACTAGAAATATCAAAATAAGCATAATCATTCGTCGACAATACGTTCCCAAGTTATGTTATAAAATTAATTTTATCTTCGACTTAGGTTTTCAAGGTTCAGGCCTTGCAAATTTTGGACTTTTTGGAGTCCTACCTTTTCTCCAAACAAAATCAATCTACAGTTAAATTCAAACTACATGAGATAGCAGGGTCTCATTAAACCAATCTGTCAACCAAACCAAAAAATAATATATCATGTATATTGTATTATCACTTTTACGTATATTCTTATGTAATATGTCTGAATATCTGGCACAGATTCACGACCTGTGTTGGAGATGTCAGATCCACAATTTTCTGGGAAAACTGGAGTATTGTGGATTATAAAAACTCGTATTGTTTACATATATTTATAATTTGTACCTATCGATTGGGCAGAAATAATTGCTGATTTAAGCGTGGTTATCTCTGAACTCTTGATGCGAGGGACGGCCTTTCAACCCGGACTTTGCAAAAATTCGCAAGTACATAATGTTGTTTGACGAGGGGACGGAACCGGTTTGATCTCCTTTAAATGTAACTGTCTGGAGGACGGGAATTCGGAGGGTCTCGGACCCATGGATAAGGAAGGTGCTCTTTCCGTCGCGGTACAGGGGATGACCAATAGCGCACGAACTGAAAATTGAAGAGGTTACGTATACCGTTTGGTCAGGCTGTACGTCTGTGAAGAGAGAGTTACTGACCGGAAACGTGGTCATCTGAGTACTTTAGGGGTAGGTCTGGAGCCGAATTGCAGCAAAACAAACCGTATTCGATCACTCGTCATAACAAAAGCTGTGAAAACTAAAACCTAATCATGTAATTTTCCCAAATTTAGGAGAGGATGGAGATGGCGCCAAAACAAGTAAAACTGTACCTTTTAACCATGAAATTCATTGAAACTAACCCATGTAGAATAACACTTAGTACGATGAGGAAAGGCGATAATACTGTGATCATTACATTTATGTATACCAAATTATTAAAACTCACGATAGAAGAAAAAATAGAAAATTTAGGGGTGAAGTTAGGAAAATGCTAGTCTTCCTATAGGAAATTAACGTAGATTGCATAGTAGGATAATAATAGAGAGTCCAGAACATTAAAGTCTAAGATAGGAGTAATGTTAGGAATATGAATTCTGTCAATGGTATGCGAGAGTCTGCCTACGCTACAAAGAATAGGGGTTACCACAAAATAAGACCTTGTTTTTCCAATAGTCTGAACCAAAAATCAGAACACAACGTAGACTCCGGAAAAGCTTGGGAAATTGACCACATTGGAGTGCAAAATTTCCGTGAAAATCATGAAAATCGGAAACACTCGAATGTTAGCATAGGGCTAGACGTTACACTCTGGCCAAGGAGGAGAAAAACCTCAAATTGAAAGGAAAACTACAAAGAGTTTTCCAATCACATTAGTTAGGAAAATTTAAGGCAGCAGTAGAGGAGTCATCTTAAATCGGTGGCGCGAACGGTAGTCTATTGCTAAATTAAATCATAAACGAAGGAAGGACGGGCCATCACATCTTTAAAGCCTAGTAGGAGGGGGGGGCCAATCTCAGCTGGCGCCGTGTGACCAGGAGTTTGTAGTAATACAAGATAGGTATATTTTCGTATTTGTTGACAGATAACGTATTCAAAATAATTAGAATTAGAAACACCTAACAAAATTTGATGTTAGTCGACCTTCTATAAGAACTAGAAAATGTTTAGACACAGAGACTTAGGAATTAAAATTGAAATGATTCACTACATAAATTCGAAACCTATTTAAGAGGAGTAAAATTGATAATTAGGACAGATCATCAGGCGTTGTCATTTCTAAAGACTTGGAAGATGTACAGTGGTCGAGTTACCAGATGGATCTTATATTTGAACCAGTTTAATTTCAAGGTAGAATACGTTAAGGGGAAAGAAAACATCGGACCAGATATATTATCTCGTTATTCACATGACGCTATCAACATTCAAGAAGAAAAAGTCGCTTGTCCAGAGGTAGCCTCGTTTGCGGTTGAGGGGAAACAATTAATCAGATCACACCTAGAGAAAATAAGTCTTTTACAGTGTCAGGATGAGTTTTTAGGCGAGATATTTAGACATTTGGATGGGAAAATTCTGGGACCACCAACTAAGATTGTCAGTAGATATTTGAAAAACTATAAGCTAGAGGATAGAACGCTATATTATACGACAGGGAGAAACAGGACTTTGTTAGCTATACCACTTGATTTAACTAGTGAATTGATTAAACTCGTACATCTAGAGATAGGACATGCAGGGGGATTTAAGACTGGTTCGGCGCTAAATGATAGATATTTTTGGCCAGGAATGAGAAAACAGACAAAACAAATGATACGTGGGTGTCATCTTTGTCAAATGGCGAAACGAGAGAATAGACCTACGGTAGGACCGGGTAAGTCAATCATCACTCGAGAGGTCGGAGAACTAATTATGGCAGATTTGTATGGACCATTACCACGAAGCATTGGCGGAGTACAATTTATTTTCGTAATTCAGGATACATTCAGTAGATTTATTAAATTATTCAAATTAAAAATAGCAAATACTAAGGCCGTATTAAACTGTGTTGAAAAATTTAATAAAACAATAAAAATAGAAGCCATTTTAACAGACAACGGGTCGCAATTTACATCGAAACAGTGGGATCGAACTTTAGAGAGGTTAGGTATAAAAATTTTGCATACATCAGTGCGTAATCCAGGACCCAATATTACTGAGAGAGTAAACAAAGAATTAGGACGTATCTTTCGAATATATTGCAATGAAAAACACACTAGATGGTCGATGTATCTTGACAATATAGAGCAGACATATAATAATACTATACATTGTACAACAGGATTTTCACCAAATGAGATAGCGTTTGGAAAACCACCGAAATATAGTTTAGATAAATACATGAGTAAGAACGTCATACCGAAAATAGCGATAGATGACATTAGATCAGCTGTACGGAGAAATCTTGTCAGCAGTGCCGCAAAGAGACAACAGTTTTACAACATAAACAAAAGATTAGTGATTTATGAGATCGGCACTTTAGTAAAACTAAAGAAGAATACGCAATCGAACTTATTAAAGAAAGAAAAAAAAAAATTCGCACTATTATACGAAGGGCCCTACGTTATCGCTGCAGTACCGTATAGTAATACCTACACACTAGTGGATCCTAAAACGCGGGAGATTAGGGGAGATTATAATGCCATTCATTTAGCGAAATACTACATGAACGAGACGAAAACAAAGGGAGTGGAAATTACCGACATGGATTGAAATAGGAAGTTAAATTTTAGGAAAATGCGATGTTCAGTTATACTGTATTTAGAAAATAAGGAAATGTTAGATTAGAGATTGGAAAAAAAAAAAAAAAAAAAAAAATTTTCTTTGTTTAGGTAAGAAAAGTTTTGTTATGTTATATTATCTTGATAAGTTGTCTGGTTGAGATTAAAGTTTTAGGGGTATTCATTGCACCAATTCGCTAGGGATTTTAAAATTATATTGTGTTCGTAATAATTCAACGTTGAGGAAAGGAATTATGATTAGGGATCAAAAGCTTGTGTTGATAATTGTTTAGGGGAGAAATCATGTTCACTTCATATTTTAGGTTATAGGATGTTTTGTGATAATGAATAAGAGATAGACTTAACATAGTATAATAGCATAGTTACTTAAAGAAAGCGAGATGAAGGAAAGATTTGTTTGAAGCGAAGGTACGAGGAAGAAATGGGTATATTAAGGATTGTGATTGCGTGACAAGATATGAACTTATAGTTTAATTAATTAAGGATTATTTGAAAACTATTGTATTACTTGTTAAGGCAGATGTGTGTGTGAAAAAAAAAAAAAAAAAAAAAAAAAAAAAGAAAAAAAACCCGCGGAATCAACACAATCCTTTTAATAAACCATAAAATGAGGGACCTACGTCACATTGGAAGGGGGTCATCTTATCACGCGTGCTTGGGGCGTGATCATTTTTTCAAAAAAAAAAAATTAGTTTTGATAAAGCTTCAGAGAAAGGACTTTCCATCTTACATACCAATAATGGGTGTGGGCTTTAAGAATCACGCGGAAAAGAAAATTGAAAAAAAAAATGGAAATAAACTTATTTTAAAGGTTGTGCTGACGCAGTTAATAATGAAAGACAGGAAAAGAATGACTGGGAATTTATTTATTTTCACAAATAAATAAAATGCTGGAACAGTGATAGGGAGCGTTTCGATCAATTTTCTTACGATGGACAGACATGAATAGCGGAAAATCTTTGCAGACGTAACTATGCTCTGAGGGGGGAGATATTCTGTGGAATATGAAATTGTACCGACTTACAGTAGCTTATCAATTAAGGATAGTTTAGTCATATTTATTTGCTACGGAGGTTGGGAGATGAAAACGGATTATGAAGGGAGGGGGGAGGAATTTTCCCTAGAGATTGTTCCAATTTTAGTTGCTAACCTTAGGAATAGGTTATCCACTATAACCGCAACAAGAGGGGGGCTGTAATGGTCTAACCATCATCATTTTCTTTTAATAGAACCCTGGAAAATATTTTTTTTATATGCATAACTTTCATGCTAGAAAAGCTTAAGGGAGCGACATCTATCGACTTGTGGAGAGTTTGATTACAGTGAATTATAATCCAATAATTTTGATTCATAAAACTCGTTGCAACATAAAACCACGAGATGGCAGTGAGAAGAAGACGTTCCCTCTTATAAATAAACATCACAGGATTGGGTGAAATCAACGAAAAAGTTACCAATCAAACGAGCGTTTTACATAAACAACAATTAGTGGTGACAGGACAAAGGAAATATTAATTATTTATGTGAATCGAAAGGGTTCAGATCAACGGCCTATAAAGTAAACATTTCACTAGCGGTCGAACAGGACGAGAAGAGGTCGTGAACTTTAAAGGAAACAATGGGAAATGCAGAGATGAATAACCATTGAAAATGGAAGTAGGAAGTAAAAATAATACGCAAAATGTTAATTACAAATAAAAAACTACAAAGTGAGGATTTATCTTGCACGGGGAAAGGTGTGTTTGCATTAGAATTTAGACAGAGAGGCGTGTCATGTAAGGTTAAGCGGAAAAACAACGAATTAGAGAAAATAATTCAGAGAACAATAGCTTCAACAGATGAAAAAGGGAAGAAACAAGAATTATACAGTATGGAAACTTCGGCAAACTTAAGAGGCGATTTAGGCGAGACTAATGTGAAATAGAAGTACAATTTTCTAATTTCAGGAACGTAGATAATTACAAGGGAGTGAAACTAGACTGATTTTAGGTGATAAAAGGTATTAATTGAGTAGATTCGGGACATCAGATATTATGAAAATGTAGATGAGAAATGTATCAATCAATTATAAAATTTAAACTGAAGGAATTCAATAGAAATATTGAGATATATGGACTACTACTTTGAATATAGTTCGATACATTTAGGTAAAATTTTGAGGTTGTCAATGACTAATGTAAACAAGGCGACAAGAATTGTGTATTTAAGCGGCCAGATGAACATGAAACTCGGGTGATAGAGAGGCAAACAAACAATTAAGGTTATACAGGGAAGATAGGAATATTTATTTAAGGAAAAGTAATAAAAAATAATGAGTTTTCGATAAACTCTGATTTATATCGGTTTTTTACAAAAGTAAGGGTTATTACCCATAGTAAACAATAGGCTAATGGGATATTGAGTTAGAGTGAAATGGAAGAAAGGGGAGTGGCCAGGAAAGAAGTGAACGAACTCATATCTACCAGGTTTGGGGTAGGTAAATCGCAGGAAAAACGCCAATAAATTAATACATAAAATTATTAAAGGTAGTGAAAAATCAATTAAGGATGATATCAATCGACCCGGATGAAAGTATAAGCAGACGACAGGTACATGCAAAAGGTGTAATACAGCTAGACCAGGAAGAAGCAGTGCAACACATTGAAAAATCATTCTGGAAAGGTATATTTATTAACTCAGGCAGGTGAGGTGGGGAAGAAATTATAAAGTGTTTACACCAATATTATGATCAATTGAGAATTGCACGAAAATATGCGTTAATCGAATATTCACATGTTAGATCAGAGAAAAACCATGTTACCATCGGAAAATTCATAAATAAAAAGATATCGCATATCAAGATAACCAGGGACTAAGGGAATTTCTAAAATTGAACGATGTGAAGAAGGCGCTTCTTTAAATAAAATTCAATAATGAAATAGTGGCTATAAATACGAGATACCCGAGTTCATAGGCGACCAAAGAATAAGCGATAGATAATATTTTCAGAAAAAAAAACATGAATCGAAATTTCCAATTCTATAATAAGGAACAGCAGGGCGATCTAGAGGAATGAACTAAATTCGATCCTGGCCGGTGTGAGGAAAGGTGATGGATTCAGAGGCGGGCCAGATTTTATCTAAATATTTACATTGAAGAATTACAGTCGAAATTAGTATTACTTACATATAGGTTTACGAGTTAATAGAGAACATAATTTAATGTAGGTATGGAATGGAGTTAAATCCTTTTGATTCTAAGCTAGGTATATAAGGCAATGTAATGAGGGAATATGGGATTAGTCGCGAATACGTCGGGCGAGAAAAAATTAAATTACGTGCTGGCCGATTTTAAGTAATTGTTTTGTTTTTGGACTTAGGAAGTTTCATTTGATTTGTTTCTTACAATTAAATAAAGTTTTAAATAAATTCTTTTAAATAGTTGTTGGATTGATTCAACAATAGTTTGATTAAATTCAACAATAGTTTGATAAATATTGAAGTTTCTAAAATTCATTATATTTAAGTTGATACTAAAAATTACTTCTGTGAATTAATTAAAATTGGTGGTTTTAAGTGAAATTATAATAATCGAAAGTGTTTATAAATAAAGTGTTTGAATCGAAGTCTTCTAAAATTCATTATATTTAAGTGAAGTGATATAAAAAAAGTGACCCAGTAAATAAAGTGTTTTGTGTTCGAATTAATATTGTATTAAAATAAATTCTCTTGTTGATCTAATTTTCTCAAAACTGTTAGAGCAATGTGATAATAATAATAATTTAATAAATATTGAAAATTTCTAAAAATTAATAAAGTTATTTGTTTAAAGATTTTAAAATTAGCTTCTGTGAATTAATTAAAATTGTTTAAATGAAATGTGATTTAATTCATATTTTGTGTTGAACTAAATTCATTACGAGTTTAAGAAAATTAAATATAATTGCGTTTAAAATAATTTAGTGAAAGTTTAAAAACAGCTGAGTCTTAGTTTCATATAATTCATTTTTAATACCTAGCGTGGGATTAATTTCGTCAAAGAAAAATAATAAAGCTCTAAAATATTACCAAGCGTTCGGTTTACGGATTTAATTAATGGTTAGTAAAGAGAATTACGTGAGTACAAAGAATAAAATAGGAAAATAAAACAACAAAAATTTAAATATTGTTTAATAATATCCGGATTGAGAGAGCATTAAATTTGAAGAAATAGTACAGATCGGTGGATCACGAATTGAAATTGGGAAACACTAGATTGTATTAAGTAAATATTTCTAACTTAGATTAGACATTCCAGGCAGGGAGGTTCAATATTTTCTGAATCTTCATATTGGCGTGTATAACCCGTCTGGAAAAATTATGAATTTGTCGGAATTCAGGTGAGTCAAATTAATATACAAGTTTTCAGGATCCCGGGGAAGGCGAGGATGGAGATATGAATTATATTTCTAATGACTTATAAGTACATGTATTGTATGTGTGTATATGTAAATATGTATATATATATATTTATATTTACTGTTTAATATATAGGTCAATACTATACGACCGTTATCTATCATGAGTGAATGTTTTGTATACTTGATCAAAGCCGTTCTAATCAAATATTTGTGCTAGCTCCATTAAATATTTTACGATAATCCTCTCTTTTCACATTGAATTATAATTAAACGAGTACTAAAGATAATTCAATTGTCTCACTCAATACCAGTACTTGAATTTAAATATTCAGAAATATAATTTTTACATAAATACATCTAGGTATTTATAATAATTTCCGTTAGATACTTACCTGTATAAACCTCTCTTTTCGCATTGAATTATAATTAAACTAGTACTATAGATAATTCAATTGTCTCACTCAATACCAGTACTTGAATTTAAATATTCAGAAATATAATTTTTACATAAATACATCTAGGTATTTATAATAATTTCCGTTAGATACTTACCTGTATAAACCTCTCTTTTCGCATTGAATTATAATTAAACTAGTACTATAGATAATTCAATTGTCTCACTCAATACCAGTACTTGAATTTAAATATTCAGAAATATAATTTTTACATAAATACATCTAGGTATTTATAATAATTTCCGTTAGATACTTACCTGTATAAACCTCTCTTTTCGCATTGAATTATAATTAAACTAGTACTATAGATAATTCAATCGTCTCACTCAATACCAGTACTTGAATTTAAATATTCAGAAATATAATTTTTACATAGATACATCTAGGTATTTATAATAATTTCCGTTAGATACTTACCTGTATAAACCTCTCTTTTCGCATTGAATTATAATTAAACTAGTACTATAGATAATTCAATTGTCTCACTCAATACCAGTACTTGAATTTAAATATTCAGAAATATAATTTTTTACATAAATACATCTAGGTATTTATAATAATTTCCGTTAGATACTTACCTGTATAAACCTCTCTTTTCGCATTGAATTATAATTAAACTAGTACTATAGATAATTCAATTGTCTCACTCATTACCAGCACTTGACTTTTTAAATATTCAAAAATACCTATTTTTTTCCATAAATACATTTAAGTATTTATAAAAATTTCCGGTAGATACCTACCTGTATAATTGTCTTTATCGAGTTAATTCATAGTCAACAACTTCAGAACATCTTTTATAGGTATTTCACTGTGTAGTGAAATAACTTCGGCTAAAGACTTGGCCTTTACTAAGAGTATGTATGTGTGTATAGGTATATATATAAAGAAAGTGTATAATGTATCTATCAAATCTATATGGCCGTTATTTATTTTATGTTTATTTATATACAATGTTTAATATATATATATATAAAACCATTTATTATATTTATGTATATGTCCTATAAAAACTATTTATTTTATTAGTATATATTTTCCCTAACATATAAATTCGAAAACTAACGTTACTAATATTATCAACATTCCAAACGATTTTTATTAATTCAAAGATCGTTATCATTCTAAAACAAACCAATGAATCCTAATTGTTATGCTTCCTGACGGGGGTCTCTGACACTTAATAACTGTCGCATATCTCAATGACACACTCCTCGACTGTTATTAAAACTAGGTCAACATTCCAAACCACACCCTCTTTTATCGAAGTATGTAGATACGTATGAGTATATATATATATTCGAATTTCAGTACATCTTACGAAGAATAAGTACTTTAACAAACGTCGACATTTAATTGAAAAATAACTATCATCTTTTGCGGTGGACTATCATCTTTTAGAAATCACGTATTTGTAGTTTGCGTACATAAATATTTTTATAGCGCCATTTTCATAGAAAGATTCAATTCAAAGGCGCTCCACACCTGTTCGAACATATTGATGAATTCAACAGAACAAACAAAAACCCACATTACTAGAAATATCAAAATAAGCATAATCATTCGTCGACAATACGTTCCCAAGTTATGTTATAAAATTAATTTTATCTTCGACTTAGGTTTTCAAGGTTCAGGCCTTGCAAATTTTGGGCTTTTGGAGTCCTACCTTTTCTCCAAACAAAAAAAATCAATCTACAGTTAAATTCAAACTACATGAGATAGCAGGGTCTCATTAAACCAATCTGTCAACCAAACCAAAAAATAATATATCATGTATATTGTATTATCACTTTTACGTATATTCTTATGTAATATGTCTGAATATCTGGCACAGATTCACGACCTGTGTTGGAGATGTCAGATCCACAATTTTCTGGGAAAACTGGAGTATTGTGGATTATAAAAACTCGTATTGTTTACATATATTTATAATTTGTACCTATCGATTGGGCAGAAATAATTGCTGATTTAAGCGTGGTTATCTCTGAACTCTTGATGCGAGGGACGGCCTTTCAACCCGGACTTTGCAAAAATTCGCAAGTACATAATGTTGTTTGACGAGGGGACGGAACCGGTTTGATCTCCTTTAAATGTAACTGTCTGGAGGACGGGAATTCGGAGGGTCTCGGACCCATGGATAAGGAAGGTGCTCTTTCCGTCGCGGTACAGGGGATGACCAATAGCGCACGAACTAAAATTGAAGAGGTTACGTATACCGTTTGGTCAGGCTGTACGTCTGTGAAGAGAGAGTTACTGACCGGAAACGTGGTCATCTGAGTACTTTAGGGGTAGGTCTGGAGCCGAATTGCAGCAAAACAAACCGTATTCGATCACTCGTCATAACAAAAGCTGTGAAAACTAAAAACCTAATCATGTAATTTTCCCAAATTTAGGAGAGGATGGAGATGGCGCCAAAACAAGTAAAACTGTACCTTTTAACCATGAAATTCATTGAAACTAACCCATGTAGAATAACACTTAGTACGATGAGGAAAGGCGATAATACTGTGATCATTACATTTATGTATACCAAATTATTAAAACTCACGATAGAAGAAAAAATAGAAAATTTAGGGGTGAAGTTAGGAAAATGCTAGTCTTCCTATAGGAAATTAACGTAGATTGCATAGTAGGATAATAATAGAGAGTCCAGAACATTAAAGTCTAAGATAGGAGTAATGTTAGGAATATGAATTCTGTCAATGGTATGCGAGAGTCTGCCTACGCTACAAAGAATAGGGGTTACCACAAAATAAGACCTTGTTTTTCCAATAGTCTGAACCAAAAATCAGAACACAACGTAGACTCCGGAAAAGCTTGGGAAATTGACCACATTGGAGTGCAAAATTTCCGTGAAAATCATGAAAATCGGAAACACTCGAATGTTAGCATAGGGCTAGACGTTACACTCTGGCCAAGGAGGAGAAAAACCTCAAATTGAAAGGAAAACTACAAAGAGTTTTCCAATCACATTAGTTAGGAAAATTTAAGGCAGCAGTAGAGGAGTCATCTTAAATCGGTGGCGCGAACGGTAGTCTATTGCTAAATTAAATCATAAACGAAGGAAGGACGGGCCATCACATCTTTAAAGCCTAGTAGGAGGGGGGGGCCATCTCAAGTTGCGCGCGTTAATCCTCCTAGGTCCTGTATTTCGACCATTACCCGTGGCTTTATCCAATTAACTTTCTTCTGCGTATGGTAGAATTTTACTAACTGCAGCTCTGAAGTGAGACATATGCCGCTATCCATTTTTTTTACTGCTGCGAGGCTCTATAGAGAATTATTTTGGAGCGCATCAAGCTCTATGTTCCTGATGACTATCTAAGACAGCGTCGTCATAGATTATTCTGTCTTCCTGCTTGTAGGACCAACCTGCCAATGGTTCTCTCGGTATCGAGGAGTATATTGGTTCTGAATAAAATCTCACAGATATCGACATATTTTGCATCAGTGGGGAGAGATTCAAAGGGGAAATCCTATTGATCCTTGAAAGAATCTCTCCCCATTGATGCGATATTCACCACTGCTCGAATTAAAAAAAAAATATTTTACAATCTTTTTCTTTATATTAAGTGGGTAATTGGATTTTCTCATAAGCATTAAATGTGTTTGTAATATATGAGATATTAAAATATTTATATATCATTATAATTAATTAATAATTAGTATAATTAATATTGAGGTTTTCGGCGTTGAATTTTGTTGTTTGCGTTGAGACGTAAATAGTTTATATCCATACATTTATATAATTGAAGCTTAGAATTCTATTTGAATGCAGTAGCACTACGTGGCTCACTTTGTAGAGGGGAAGTGGATGTCCGAGTACGACTTTAATTAGCATTTTAACTACAGCTTTAAGCTGCGGTGGAATCAATTGAAGAAAAAGTGGTAGAGCAAATTGGAGGGGGCAAAAGCTGCGCCAAAGTAAATTCAATCGACCCGTATACATTATTGGCTGTGAATAATTTGGCACCAGATAATTCGATTAGTTCGTTCAAAGCCTCATTGGAAAGAGAAATAATTTCTGTATTTTAGCGTAGTGTTGTACATTTGTTTAAATTTGTTGGTTTTAGTCATTTAAACATCGAAAATAAATGTCTATACATAAAAATTGCGAACTTCATTTTAAGAACTGTTGGCGTCATCTTGGATTAAATCCTATATATTTTTTGGCTGCCGTCTTTCTATACTGATTCCAAGATTCTAAAAAATATTACAATGCGGTTTATAAGGTCGCTCTTTGGCCTCCCTTGGAGATGCAGCGCCTTGCAGATGTTCGCAGAGAGAAGGGTGCATGGGTTCGGTGATTTGATGCGCCACAGGATAGCCGGGACGAGTCAGCGATAGAGATCGGAAAACACTCTTGTCCAGGCCGTCGCCCAGTGGAAGGGTGCGCCCCTACACCGTAGATGTAGAATTTCCCTCAGGCCCCTGTAGCAAGTGTAGTGTAGTGCGAAATGTGTTATTTTATTTTATTTTTATTTTTATTTATTTTTTATATTCTATTTCTACATGATGTAATTTTTTATTACTTTTAAATGTATTCTTTTTATATGGCAGAGTATTGCACTCACCGCTTTGTTTTACTGAAATATTCGTATAATCATTAGTATTATTATTATAAGCTTCAATTTATTTCAATAAATATTGAAAATTTTATTTTTATTCCTAGCTTCATGAAAATGTACACACTTGTCCTACAAAACAAGAGGAAGGTAAATGTCTACACAAAATTTCGGAAAACTACCCCCATCCCCCTTTCCCACCCTTTAAGCCAAATATTGGTAATTAACGAAATTTTGCATACTTGATGTTCAAATTAAAAGGAAAACTACTTAGTAGGGGTAGAGATTGCGTTAGGGGTAGGGGTAACTTTAAAAAACCCCGGAAAATGGAGTATTTCAGCAAGTTATTAACAAAAGTTTATACGAAATACTTTGTTTACACCACTGTTTAACATATATAGCTTATCTAGCTTCCCACATCAGGATACGCAGATCTTTGTCTAAACTTGTCATTATTTTTGAATGATGTATATCCGAGGGAAGCTTCACTTCCGAAACACATTATTTATTTATTATTTATCTCGTCACCAGACCGAGAACCTAAGGACAAATAATAATCCCTAAACTTAATATAACAACAGCTCAACACCACTACACATACTCAGCCATAAAAGGTTTTTAACGAATTTCCTCAGGAAATAACAGCTGAAATTTTTTTTAAAGAAAAATTCTAAATATATTTTACAAGAAACTAATTTTAGGTGTTTATTATAAGTTCACTTCGAAAAAATGTATATATGTTTATATACATACATTAAATAGATATGTTTAATTCAATGTCTAATAAAACATAATAGTACTCCCTCTCTAAACACGATAGTTTCTGAAGTAGGGATGTATTAAGTTTAAAAAAAGAAACTAAATGGATTGTACAAATAAAAATACATTTTTAGTACGTCTTATTGCCATGTAAACAATATTTCTAATTAAGTATAATAAGTATCTTTAAAAAGATTTATTTTGTATTAAACAGTGATGTACACAAAGCATTTCGTATTAATTTTGTTTATAAACAATAATTGTCCAGTCGATTTATTTTGTCCATCAAGATCATATTTTTTTGTGTTAACGCCATCGAAATATCAGTTTCGCATTATTACACAGTTAGGGTTGACGCACTTGCATTCCTTATGATTTTGAGTTATTTTGAGAAAATTATATTACCTTATAAGTCTGATTATATTAATTCCTACTTATCGTGTAAGGTATGATGGTACAACAAATGTACGAGAAATACAAAAAAATATAATTAATAATATTTATGTACTCACATATGGTTGACCATCAGAATATTTTATCTTCTTTATATTTCATAATTATATTATTAAGCATTATAATAGATTTTATAATTTTCTAATATTATATTTATTTCGAAAATGGTAGTGCATAAAATACTCGTTCATTTATTGTTTGGAGTTACTGATATGCACAAGAGATGGCGATAAGATTAGAAGGTCGGAAATAAAAAAATAAAAACAATATTATTGTTTTTTTTATTTTTTATTATTTATTAAGTTAAAGGAAATACAATTTTTTTTCACTTTAAATATGAACATTTTAATCGTTTACATTTTGAGTTGAAATTGAATTTCATGGATTTCGTCCCACCGCCGCCATTTACTGATATCGTCTTTTGCGACAAAGTGCGAGATTTTTTTTATTCACCGACATTTTTTTTAGAACTGACGAAATCTTTAGCAAACTTAACATTATGTTAGTAAAATAAATATACTCTGAAAAAATATTACTTTACGTTCATATATACAAAAAACAAAAAATAATAACAATCGCACATATTAGAAATACTAGATCTCAGAGTCAAAAACACATCCAACAAGGAACCACAAACACAACATTTGGACAAAAATACTTCTTACACTATGGTATTAAACTCCATAATAAAATCCCGCTCTCATTCAAAAATCACAAAAGCAATTAATAATATTTTTTAAATCAAATAAAACACTGGATACGTTACACAGAAATAGAAAATATATTAACATCAAATACAGACTAACACCGAAACAACTCAACTGCACTTAAGACACCTCATCTTACAATATATTTTTTTTCAGTAATCACATTAATTTAAAATAATTTATTTTCATAATTTGTATATGAAATCCTCAGCAATGGAAATCCCAGTGAGGATATCATTATTTGTTAATTTGCTTCCCCCTGCTTGGGACTTCGGATTTGCTTTCGTTGACCAGAACCGACGACCACATCGACGGCCCAAAGCCTATTGCAGGAAAACGGCGCCGATCAGGTATAGTGAGGACTCGTAGATGACGTTGTACTTTATAAATGGAGTATGACAATATTTCAATAATACCTCCAAACTTGTTGCCAAAATCTAGCATTCTATTGGTGTGAGTGTGACTGATAGTTGGTTGTGTACGTGTTGTATAAAAATGTTACGATTTACTTGTGTTCCTCGTCGGTACACGGAATTTAATAGTGGCGACGATGGCGGGGCTGTCAATTAGGTGGTTAATAATTTTATGTAATCCATCTCGGTCTGAAATAATTCTCCTGTCAGCTAGCGTAATTAGATGCAAGCGATTTATCAAACTTACGTAATTATTTTTTTCAATTGGAATTAAAGCTGCTGTCCGCTCAGTGGAGATTTCTCGGATAATAGCCAACATCTGATAGGAGACGACACCAGAAGAATAATAATTAAAAAATCTACATAGAAGAGCAAAGCCACTAATCTCAAGGGTTTTTATTGCTCTTTTAGGTTTTATTATCCTTTTGCAGAAAGTCTCAAATTGTCTGCGCTCCACGCGGAAATAATTCCGAGGCTAATTGCAGAGTCACACTTTGAAGAAATGACGTTTCCTTTTACAAAGGATCGTCTTACATTAAGCGGCCAGACCAAAATTAGCATCCTACTTCCTTTGACCAATAAAATTGCGGTTTCGTGCAGGCAAAGATCTCATTTGAAACTGACGACAAAGGTATTAACGTTTTAACAAGTAAGAATTCTATGAAAGTTCACGTGACCATACTTTTATTTTTGATGCATCTAGTTTTGGATGACAATTATTATCCGTTATTATGTCGTTAAAATAGTTTCTATATCATTTCAGAGTAGGTTTTTGGTAGACCGGACTCATTCTACTTTCATTTTCAGTGTCTATAAATCAAAGTTTACTGAAATAATGTGATTCAGTGTTTCATACAATATTTCATGTTTAAATACAAGTACAATATGTTACACAATTATATTATTGTATAGTTTACATTACTACCCCACTAGGTGAATCTTGTTCTAAAGTAGGTGACTGAATGTATATAAAAAAAAGATTTAAGTGTGATGTTATGACGGATTAAATATTTTTAAATTAAAATATTAACGTTATATATTAAAATAATAATGCTAGAATATTCAAACATTAATTGAAGATGATTTCGAATACATTATTATAAAAAGGTGACAAATCAAATTAAGAAGGTAATGTGCAAAAGAAGAAATGCGCTTTTAAAATAAATAAATATATCACGATAAAAAATAAAAATTACCTTTTTTCTATATTGTTATATCTAGCGCAGTTTTGTGTTATTTCACTTCAAGTGCGCTTTACTATAAATAAACTTAAAAATGATTAAGTAACTCCATTCAGTGGTATCCAACAGTGCTACTTTTACATTCTATTTATACATTCTTAACATTTTACATACATTCTTGCTTATTCTTAATACTACTCCTACAGTACTCTTTGGGTGCATATTCATCAACAAAAAAGTTACAAAATATTATACAGTATACATATGGCTATACAAAAAATAACACATTGACAATATTACTACAAAAATAGTAACATTTTAAGACAGGAGTCGGGTTATGTTCAGCAATAACGGACTTCACATAAAAAATTAAAAAAATATATATACGAAGGAAACCGAAACCAAACAACTACCAGAGGCTTGAGGAAATGACTTATTATAATAAATTGAAGAGAAATTAAAATTTATAGACAGTAGGATTTTTTAAATAAGTTTGTTTTTAAAGCCCGTTTAAATTCAGTCAATTTCTGGATATTAGTAAGAGCTGGGGGAAGTTTATTCCAAACGAGAGGGCCATTTACACGAAAAGAGCGATCATCGCCCTTGAGGTGATTTTCTCACGAAAACGGCGCTATAGAAGTAATCCAATTATTATTATTATTATAGTAGACGGCTCGATTTGACCTTGAAAGTTTAATTAGACGATTAGTAGCATCTAGATCTGCTGACCTCAGAGTAAGCCGTCTATCACTTAAGTCCTGTCGGATGCATAGTTCAGATATATAGGCTGGCGCCATTCCCTGCAATGCTTTGAAGGTCAGTAAGCAGATCTTGAACTCTATTCTTCCAGGGCATTGAAGCCAATGAAGCTTATCGCTTAGAAGTGGATCATAAGTTCTTCAATTTCCTTACAATCTTTTTTTAATTAGCAATTCAGTGATGTTTTTGTTAAAGAAATACATATTAGTTATGACTTTGGTCTGTAGTGGCACTTTGTGGTATGAGTGAGGCGCTCTATACATATGTTGTCTTTTCAAGGGAGTAGTATATTTCAGGACCAAAAGTCTCCCTAGTAGTTTTGCTATGGGCAATATTTTGTAAGGTATTTTTTTTACATATTATTCAAAATTTTGATACCTCCATTTATATAAACATAGACATAAAGTTTATAAACATTTTTTTACAGTATTTATATATATACTTTAATTTATTTTTTTTATATTCAATTATACATATATTTGAATATATACATTTATGTGTATTAAATATATATAGTAAAAAATCCCACATAGGTAAGGCCAGTGCGTGGGTATACTTAGTATTAGTGGCAGTAATAAAAAAGCCTTTCTTTTTTCATGGAATAATTTTTTTTTATGTATATCTTTACAAGTTTGCAAATTAAGCGAGTTTAAACTTAAAAATAATAACTCTATAATACTAATAAGATTGTAAAAGAAAACCAGAAAAAAATAAATATAAAATTTTTGCTGGTTTATTTAATATTTTTTGTTGTCGAGAGAAAAACAAAATATTTATATTAATTAATACATGGATATTGAAGTTAAGTGAAATAAACATTATAAGTTAAATAAGAAAAAGAAAAAAAGAAATGGGGATAATATTTTGTTTTTATCCAGTTTTTTGCAACATTTTTGTATGTGTTTAAAGACGATAAGTTTGGACACTTACATTTTGTAGGTAGTAAATTATAAATATAAATATAGCATTTCCTTGAGGTATAATTACCTGATATTTCGAATTTTTAATGACTGAAAAAGAGACTGTTGGATGCCTAAAGGGCGCTCTGAATATGATTCGCGAGATAATTTTTTTGTATTTTTATCAGAGGACCTAGCAATGAAAAGGCAACAGAAAGTTTGTGCTTATCTAATAATTCATAAGTCAAATTTTTTACTGCCTTTTCAAGTAATTTTGTGATAGAGTGAAGAATTGTTGTAGTTCTGTAATTTGATATATATGCTTTGCTTCCGCTCTTATTTATATGAGTGCTTTGAAGGAAAAATTTCGTTTATTAGGTTAAATGTGTTAGTTTGAGAAAAAATAATGTATTGACTTATGTTTTTGAAAAATATACTTGAAATATGGTCAATTCCCGCAGAGTAGTTGGACCGCAATGACAGCATTAATTTCTGTATTTCATTTTCAGTGACATTATAGAGATTAAAAGAGTGATCTGTTGAAGTCTTTTCAATTTTCTTTGCAAGTGGGGCTTCAGTTGTGTTCATTCTCCGCAGTACATTTAAAGCTAATTCACTTCCAACACCAGTCAAGTGATTATTTACAAAATTTGCTATAGCCTTGGGAACTTGTGGAACCATTTATATTTAGTCGTGAATATTGGATTCTTACCTATTTCCAGAAAGTAATTTCTTTCATGATTTTTCAGATATCGTAAAGGTAAGATTTAGGTAATTGTATTTTATTACAATAATATATGAACTTAGCATTTTTAATTAGCACTTGGCAAATGCTGCAATATTTTTTCTTGCTTATATTAAATCCTCCATTGCTAGGGTTTTTTTACTAGTTCTTCATGCATTTTATTCATTTTGTGGATACTATTCAAGATGCCGGTTTGGCATCGTTTGATAAGTAGGTTTTTAAATAATTTAGAGTTTTTTTCGTTTGTTTGTTTTTTAAGCGTGTTTTTTCCTACATATAAGAAACAGTTTACTGGTATTTTATATATTTATACTTATTACAGAGACACATAACAGCATTAATCCTTAAGGTATTTTTTCGAATAATAGAGTTAAATCAACTTTCTTTGATACTTTTCACATTGTCTTGCATTTTTAATGTCGTTGGATAATTTATTGTATTGTGTGTAAGCTATATATTCTAAAGATTTTATTTCATATTTTGTTGAGCGTATTTTTGGTATACTTACTCATATGTAGTTTTTTGTGGTTTCTTGTGTTGTGTTGGTGTACGTCGTGACTGTAATTAAGTATGGTATGTGATATATGGCATACAGTTGTATTTTTTTCTTTTTTTTTTGATACATAAATTTACACAATTATTTTTGATTTTTATATTTTTAAATATTGACATATATACATATCAAAACATTTACATAAACCTACGTGTAATGTGTATAAAACAAAAAATCCCAAATAAGCAAGGCCAGTGCCTGGGTTTACCTGGTATCAGTTAGTGGCAGTATATTGTATATTTGTATTATTTGTATTGTATATTTGTATGGTTGTTGAAGGAAGGTTAAATAAAAAAAATATTAGTTAAATAAAGAAATAAAAAAAAAGATAAGAAAATGGGTAAAATATACAATTATAGTGGGAAAATGTTGATATATATATGGTTTTAATCCAGTTTTTTATAACATTTTTGTGTGTCTTTAAAGACGATATGTTTGTACACTTATATTCTGTGGATAGTAAATTATAAATTTTAGGAGCTATAAAAAAGCATGTCTCTGTGCACGCCTAGTTTTTCACAAAGATACTTAAAGTACGTTATTTATTCTGTTCCTAAAGCAGTTTTCGTTTCTTGGGAATAGTTTTTTTCTCTTGAAAATATGTATTTTAGGCACTGTAGACAATAAATTTTTCTATTTTTTTTGTGATGTTTTAAAATAAATGTATCCGTTGCGTTGTTTGAATTCTGTCTTTTTATTATATTAACCCAAAGTTTCTCATTTATCTCTTTGTTTAGCTCATTGAAATTTAGAATATCGATTTGCGATTTCAGAATATAATTGTCTTTTGTTGTAGTTTTGATACCAAATGCAGTAGAGCAACGATCTGTAATAGTAGACTTCATGATTCTTAGATGATTTCTTGTTTTTGTACAAAGTAGACAAACTAACGATAAAAAAAATGATGATATGTTACTCGCTCCTAAATAAAATATTATCTAATGGCTCCTTGTTAGGGGGACTATATATTGCTAGCACAGTCGTTGGGGGATTAAACGTAACTCGGATGGAATAAGGAACTCCGGTACATTTTTTTATCAATAATGACATTCAAACTTAAATACCAGGATATTTATTTTTTATAGTGAAAATAATTCTCAAAGTTTCAATTTTTCAAAGCCCGCTAAAACGCTTCAAATCTATGGCCGGTCGGTTTTGAGGTTAGAAAGTCAAATTTCAAAATAAGGATAAGCTTTACCATACTTAATTGTATATTCTGTTCATAGTAAACTATAACTAAACATAAGTAATAACATTATGTACCTTTTTTTAAACTTTGACTAGAAGAATATTAATAGTATTGAGCATTAAAGTTATCGAAATATCCATATTGACAATTGGTTTGGTCATGAATACGAAAATTCCTTTAATTCATAATAGTTTTTTTTATTATATTGAACAGCAATTATAGAGCTTAAATTTACCCAAATTATGTTTAAATTTCACGAAAGCGTATATTTAAAATACAAAACAAAATCGAAAAATAAAAATCCCCATACTAATCTAAAAACAGAACACACACGTGACGTCAGATGTTCCAAATATAATGGTACCAATATGACAAAGTGTTTTGATGAGATGATTATTTATTCACTTTTAAATAACGATTTATATAATTATATATAATAATAATAATAATGTTTTATTTCAGCAGAACAAAGCGGTGAGTGCAATACTCTGTCTGCCATATAAAAAGAATACATTTTAAGAATAAAAAATTACACGCTGTAGAAATATAACATAAAAACATAAATGAAAATTAAATTAAATTAAAATAACATATTTAACACTTATGCTACAGTGGCCTGAGGAAAATTCTCCATCTACGATGTAGGGGCGCGCCCTGCCACTGGGCGACGGCCTGGACAAGAGTGTTTTCCGATCTCCGGTAGCGCTGACTCGTCCCGGCTATTCCGTGGCGCATCAAAGCAGCGAACCCATGCACCCTTCCCTCTGCGAACATCTGCGAGGCGCTGTATCTCCAAGGGAGGCCGAACAGCGCCCTGTAAGCGTGGTTATATTGTACTCGGAGTGTGTCCATGACGCCTTGTGTATATCTAGTCCATAGTTCGCTTAGCTAATAAAAGTCGAATATTCAGAATCGGCGTTTGCTGATCTAAATGAATATATATATATTTTTAAAGGCGTAATTTCACTGGAATTCCTTATTTGCGTCTTCAATGTTTATTTCAGTAATGCATCCATCGAGGTAATTTTTCACATAAATCACTATACCATAATTTTAATTTGAGCTGCGTGTGGTATGGGATGTTTCATAACCATCAATGTAGAATGATTTAAAGGTTGAGTCAGTCCAGCATTCAGTTTTGATTAATTACTTGCCTACTTTAATCAATTTTCGTTCATGTATATAATTTGTCTATTCTTACATTGTTGTGTTATATGTTTATCATTTGTCTATATTTAACATTATTTTTTGTATTCTATGGTTTCCTGATGAAAAAAGCATCGCTTTTGAAACATTTTGATAAATGTATATTAATAATGTGGTGAATACAAAGTAAATTTTAATTAATTTAATAATAATGAATCCACAAAGTGAATTCCATTTTTTAAAAAGAAATTATAAAGCAATGTAACTTGATAGGGCTCCCTACGATAATCACGAGGCGAGGATGCGGGGTAAGAATGACGCACACCATGAAAGGACTTGAGCAACAACCAGCAACTCTCTCAATGGCCGGTGATTTACTCTAGTTCGGGACCCAGTGAAGAGTGGTCACAGAGCTTGTCAAAGAGCAAGTTGGCTCACGGACCAGCTGCTTGCGGCGGCTGGTACAATAAGTATTATGGAACCTCAGTACGAGTTAGATCGTATCAACTAGTGATCATTATGTTGTGTATATTGCTACCAGCCATCCATTAACAAAGATCGCCGTACGTAAGCTCACCGAACCTCCGGTTTAATTCCACTTAGTTTAGAGAGCCAGTAGCGTCCGGTATAGATTAAATCTTCTCATAGTCAGTAACCGATACACCATTAGAGTAATACCATTGTTGTAAGATTTCCATGCCTCATTGAATATACCTACTTAAATGTAACCTTCTTTCATTTTGATGTACTCGTCTCTACCCTCCTGTAACAATTAAGGGCCTTCCCCACCCTGAGTAAGTCTCAATTGCTCTACCTGATTACTAAGCTGGCTCACTTGGAACTGTTCGTGGAAGCCTGCCATGACCAAAGAAAAAGGGTAATTCTACAAACATTTACTGGAGGTCTGGGCACAGTAGTATGTACATTGTATCGATAACAGAACCTTTTTTTTAATAACTATAACATACCATTGATGGCGATGGTAGTTTAGTAGCTTACATTTGTTTATTGTGGGTGTTTAAAGAATTTTATTTTTTTAATTTACGTATCAATAAGTGTATTATTTGCTCATGGGTAGTGAATGAAATACGTCACTATGGTTAAGACCCCCAATAATCAATTTATCATGACATTAGCTAACGTGTACCCAACTTTGATCAGGGATTGGATCAGAGAAAAAATATTATTGTTGAGAATTAATATTGTTATAACTACTCCTAACTCCTACCTCTACCCCTACAGCTACTACTACAGCTGCCCTTACCCCTATAGCTACACTTCTCCCTACCATACCCCAACCCCTTCCGCCCCATCATTCTGTCAATATCCTTATCAGTATATTGTTTAGCTCCTTGATATTTGCTACATATTTACGGAATTTTGCTCGTTCTTACATTGTCTACTGAACAAATATGATGGTCTCCTTGATAGCTGCGGGTATCTTTAAAATTATTTAACTGCTACTTTTATATTACGTCTATCCTTACTGTAACAAAACTGTACTACTGTTTTTTTTTATTTCTCAATTTGCATAGTATTTGCTGATATTTTCATATTTTTATAATATTATTTAAATCGATATTATGAAATTGGACTCTCTGTCATGTTTTGTTTTCATAATTTTTCCAACTTGTGTAGTCAACATCGATCACAACATGCATGCACCTATATTGTTCTAATTTTGCGCTACATTTGTTTGATGATTGTTATTTATTGTTGTATCATATAATATTGTTGAACTAAACTCCTGCTGACAAGCTACTTGCAGTGGCTTAAAGTCTACAAGTTCCCATTGTATGTAATCAATATTATACAATAAAAAATCCTCGACATCTCTCGTAAACATACTTCCAAAATAAACAAACTCATCCACTCATTGATTAATATCATAACCCATTTGAAGAATGAATATTATAAAAATGTGCATAATACACATCGCTATAATTTAAGAAATACTGAGTACGTAGTAAGCACTAAGATTTATTTTATCAAAAAGTAGATTCATCTCGTGAGTTTAAAAAACAGGAACAAACGGATCGCACATTATCCTAATATTCCTAAAAACAGTGCTCCAATTGGTAGAGTGGTTTTCAAAAGACTAGATAAAATTTATCTCGGTGGGAAAAAGTAACGGAAGGAACCAATGCCTCACTCATGAAAAAGGGGATCGAATCATCCTGAGATGGCAAGGATTTGATAAAAAAAAAACAAAGAAAAATCCTTTTCCTCCGAGATAAGTGGATGCAATTTACTGAGTCACACTAGAGAAAGTTTATCCTTAAAAAAGCAGGTTTTTAAAGAGCTTTTTCGAGGTTTTTTACATCCAAAAGACCCGGGATAAAATCTATTAGGGATATACAGGCGACGTGTGCCCGTTTTTTTGTGTAAACGTTTCGAAAAAACTGTTTACGAAAGAAAACTTTTACTCGTTATGTTTCAAAAGGTTTTTTATCGTCCTGTCTCAAAAGATCCCTTGCTGGGGTAGCGGGTCGGCCGGCGACACACACAAAACAGATAAAAGGCAAAGTTTCAGCGTAAAAGTGTGACTTTCAAAATGTTTGGCCAATTTTTAAACTCAAAGTGCCATCAGCGTCATTGTACTAAAACAAAGGTGAACTGTAATGCGATATTCATTTTAGTTTGTTATTCATTAGGGTAGCTTCCGTGGTATAGTGTGCCGTTACTGCCGACATGGTGTGATACATACAGTTTCAGTGCCCAGAGTGCATTGTACTGTAGCAATGGTGTTGTGAGTCGAAGGAAAATAGGGACAGGAATGAAAGCAGACATAAAAACAAACAGACAAATAGAAGTAAGTTTGAACACTTGTGGAGTGTTTTCAGAGATATAATCACCACATAAAATATATTACGACATTGATATTGTTGACGGAAAATCAGTCAGTCAGTAGAAAAAATTACATTTTTTCCCCATCTCCTAATTATTTCTTTCATTATGGATTTTTGTTTTTGTATAACAGACTGCATCCATCTGCTTTAAATATGAACAATACCAAAGATACAAAAATACTCGATATAAAAGTTATCATAGCATGGGGAGGTGGTACTTCATCTGCGCTAGACCCAATCATAAAGGCACAGAAAACGATTATAAAAATAATCCTTAAGCTGCCCCTAATTACCGGTTTTAATCCAATGTGTAATATAATGAAAGTATTTGGCGTTCGTCAGATTTTTCCCCGTGCTATGATACCATACTCAATAATAGATTAACAGACCGCAAAATAAATCATTTTCATACGTTGTTAGCCGAGAAAGTTTCGTATGGTTCTGAAAAAGTGCATAGTTTCCTTATTTTATTTGCGATGATTTGGGTATGAAGATTACATTCGAGGTATGGATCAATAGTGAGGCCGAGGTACCTCATCTGATTAATATGCTCAGTGTAGGGGCACTGACAATATTCGCTGGGATTCATACATATGTGTACTTTAATAGAGAAATCGTCCTGTGGTTGGCCTGTAATATTTATGCTTGATGTGACATATTCAGTTTTCCCGGTGTTCAGTGTGAGTATATTTATATCATTTTATATATTTTATAAATTTAACAAGCCATTTACCTATGTGCATCTTTATTTTATATATAAAACAGGTTTTAGAACAGTAGTAACACGAAAAATGTAACGAATAAATTCTATTCAGTCAAAAATCTTGGTTAGGTATATTAATCTCGCCATAGAGTAAAAAATACTCTGGCAGAAGAATGTATTTCAATGTGGTAGATAAAACATAGCATGTTCATATTTGTAAGTATTAAGTAATTTCAATACGGGAACTGTCTTTTTACTTACAGAAATAGAAAGACTGCGTTTTTACTTATCAACAGCAATAACATCAAAAACAATATTATCTGTTTTTAATACGAAAAACAAGTAATATTTAAATATATCTTATGTAAAACACAAGAAATTTGGTACTTAATTACTTCCCATATTCAACTCATTTTTCCTAATTTTGGTAATTACTGGGTTTTTACGTACTAACAGCGATAACATCAAAAATAACATATAATACGAAATTTGACAAATTTTAAATTATGTCTTAGACGGTCTCCGTAGTTGAGTGGTTACAATCCTTGGCTACGAATCCGGAGGTTGCAGGTTCAAATGCCGGCGTGCGGAAGTAAATTTTATTTGATTAAATTGTGTTATTTCACAATTTATTCATTAAAAATAATATGTAGCATATTTGCAGCACGTTGTCACCCGACTTTAGTCGTATTTGGTGACCAGATCTGAATAATAAGATACTTCCCCACTTTCCTCTCCCCCATCTTCTTCCGATTTTTAATATCTTCTGCCTCAAAACATACTCCAATTTGATTTGCCATAGTCTCATTGGCTTCAGACGGTTGTGAGCAGCAGGGACTCTAGTGTGGTACTCACATTATAAAAACAGTAGAACATGTGAAATTCGATACTTAATGTACCGGTTGTTTTAGCTATTTTTTTAAATTTATTATTTACTGCGTTATTACTTACGATGGCAAAATAATCCTTCACGTATGTAGATTGTACGAATAAAACCCCATACGTATATATAAACACCACCGAACGAGCAAGTAAAACAAGAGAAACCGCACAGACAAAACCTTCCAAACCAATAACAAGCATTATTCAATGAAATCTACAAATCGGGCCAAACGGCTTGTATAAACGCGAATAAATCGACGTTATTCCTGAGGACTGACTTAGAGGACTGTAAGTGGCCGTGTATGGCTGCGGAAGAAGCGATGAATTCAATAATTTATGTTGTTTTCTATGCCAAAGCCGTTTGCCATTAGGGAAAACAAGGGAAGATGTCGGTATTGTCTCTGTTCATCCGATTTACTGTTGTGGGACGGAGTGGGAAAATGAATTTATCTCGGATTCATGCAGACAAAACCATTCGAAATTGATTGCTATCTATAGAGTAAGGTATATGAAATGGTGTAAATTTTTTCTATCATATTATTGTTCATTTTACGGGTATGGATTTTTTAATGAATTATTTACAAAACACACGTGCGCGTTTTTTTTGTTTTTTTTTTTTGTTTTTTATCTCCACTGGTCGAAGTCAATGGAACAATAGGATCCGCATTTGAGGAATATTATGATGCTAATTGGAGTAGGAAAAAGAATGAGATAGAAACGGGGAAGGCTGATAAATACCTGGCTATTCAGATATAGTCACAAAACATGGCTAAAGGCATTTCAGGCATGCCATTTAAGGGATGCTGTCCTTATTCTATCGATATTTTAATGGAATATGCTCTGAGGACCTAGAGTCATTGATCCATTCGGGACTAGTACATAGTCAGAAACACGCTATATGCGCGTCCAACATTTGTACACCGTTAATATTTGTCACATGAGAACGGGTCACTTCTATGACTCTTTCTTGTGTTCAACAGCTCGACTGTGGAATGATCTTCTGGTATCTGTGCTTCCTCCTTCCTACAACAAGGGTTTCTTCAAGACCCAGGTTCAGTCCTTCCTATCCTCTAAAAGACCCTCCACACAACATTCCTAAAGATGGAAGATGATATAGGCCTTGTATGAGACGTATGGGCCCGCACAAGGGAGTATAAATATTTAGGCACCGGCACACAGGGACGCATCACTATTGTGATTCGCTAGTCCTCCTGAGAAAGGTGTTTGATAGTTTCCAAATGGGGATGACGTCGCCCCGATCGTACTTGATTTGTAGCACCAGCCAGTATGGTCGATCGCTGAGGTGGTGTCAGCTTTCATATGAGCGAGGAATCCGGCACCGGCATTCAAGGTCGGGCCGATCGCTGCAAGCTTGTGGGTAGGCTGGGTGGCTGTCGGGCTTAGGTTTCGGCATATCCGGGGACAGTTTTCGGGTAGGACCGATCACTGCAAGCTCGTGGGTAGGCTGGGTGGCTGTCGGCTTGGGTTGCGGCATATCCGGGTGGCTGTCGGCTTGGGTCGCGGCATATCCGGGGACGGTTTTCGTGTCGGACCGGTCGCTGCAAGCTCGTGGTTCACTTGAGGTGACGTCAGTTGTTACTGGGTGTAGAGACTATTCCTGTCTGGCAGCGGTAAGTTGAGACATCCGAGGTGAAGCAGCGTCTCGGCCGAGGTCTCTCGCCTGGTGAGGAGAGTGGATCTGGGTAGAGTGAAGATCTCTCGCTTGGTGAGGAGAGCGGGTCCGCGTAGATTGAGGATAAATGATAATGGTCGATTTTCATGGTGAAGCAGCGTTACAGTGGAGAAATTACTTGGTCAGGGCCGTGAGCGGGAATGAACGACGTACCACCGGGCACCGGTTTTTATAGGCCAGGCTACAGGTGTTTTTCTCCGAGGTCAGTCAACTGGTACGTGATTTTTTGTTTTCTTCAACAAATGTCAGTTCGTTTACTCTAAGGTCATTAAACTGCTAGGTGATGTTTTGATGAATTATGCCGAGGTATGAACAGGTAGGATCAAACACGCAAATTTTTATGGTCCTGCAGATCCGTTCGATACAAGCCTCGAGGAAAATTATTTCCCTCAGGGCCTCCTGAGTGGAGGGACACTGTAAAAAAAGGGGGCAATATTTCGATTCTAAATGGTGGTTTTTCACCACGGCGATACTGAAAGTATCTAAGACATTTAATTACTGCCAATATATATATATTAATATAAACATTTTTTGTCGGAGTAGTGCATCGGGTGGCATATTTTTTGCTGGCTTACAGTTAATAATACTGATTGAATCCTTCCTTAGCGCCATTTTTATTAAAATATTACCTCAAGGGTGCTTTACAATAATTTCTTTAACCTTTCACTTAAACTCATAACTAATATCTTACAGCTAAGATTTATTGCTAATGGCTTACAAGTAAGATTGGCAACTAGTGACTTACTACCAGGACGTATAACTAGTGACTTGCATCTATGACTTATAGCTAGTGAATTACAGCCAAGACTTATAACTAGCAACTAACTACTGATACTTATTACTAGTGACTTAAATCTATGACGTACAACTAGTGAAATATAACAATGACTTATTGCTAGTGACTTACAATTCAGACTTAAGTATAACTTATCTCTTCTAACTAATACCTTGCAGCTGAAGATTTATTACTAATGGCTTACAAGTAAGATTTGTAAATGGTGACTTATAACTTAGACTTATTGACTTCTGAGACTTATAATTAGCGACTTACGTCTATGACATATAGCTAGTTAATTACAACTAAGACTTATCGCTACTGACTAACTACTGAGACTTATATATATATATATATATATATTATAGATAGTGGATTACAACTAAAACTTACAGCTAGCAACTAAATACTGAGATTACTAACTGGTGACTTACATCTATGACTTACAACTGGTGAATTACAACTAAGACTTATAGCTAGTGACTTACAATTCAGATCTAATAATCCTCCCCCCTTTTAAGAGTATTCTGTGTTACTTATCCTAAAAAACATGGATAATAATTCATTGTCTTAGCTTAAATACATTCTTTAATATAATGGAAACAATCAGTCTATCATCTGTATTGGCGTCTTGCAATATATCGTAAGGAATAAATACAGTTAGCATCTTTTTTTTCAATTTAACATTAAATTTAATTTTGATAATTTAACTGCATCTCTTTATATGGTCTATAAATAATGTGTAATGATAGCATGTCCAAAAAGAGAAAAAAAATGTTAAAAAAAAAATTATTCGTAGAATAGACGTAATATAAGAATAATATTAGAATAGGAATTAATATTTGTACAGCGCACTTGAGGTGATTTTTCACAAAAATGGCGCTATAAAAATAATCCGATTATAATTATTAAGAGTAATTGGATGATTTGCGAGAAAAATCTCCTCAAGGGTGCTTATAACTAGTGAAAATACATATTTATGACCAAGTGCGTATTTATATACAATACTGTTAATAACTTACAACTAGAGTCCTATAATTAACATATATATAACAATATTACAATGTTCTTGTGTGATACCACATACAAGAGTAATAAATGCCCAGAGCCAGTGGGACTATGGCGAAATCCTTTTATTAACTCTAAAGAAACATTTAAAAATACAATAAATACAAAATATTAAGCAATACCTATCAAAATACAACTTTATTATATTTCCTCCTCCATCCCGCGAAGAGTGGGTAGACTTTTAATTAAAAACCCGAACCCACACAGAAAGCTCGTCCAAAAACGACACTCATACAATATTAATAAGTACAAAAGGTACAATTCAAAGCAGTTAACCGTTTTATTTTCATTATTTAGTTTTTTTTTAATTACTTATATGTTTTGTGAATTGAAGGAATTTAACTGAACTGAACAAAATAAATAAATACGAGCCATGTTTTCACATAACCGGGAGAAAACTTCTGGTACTCATTCTGATTTTTCCAACAAAAATACATAAAACAATTTCAATAAATTAACTTGCGATTGGGGTTAGTTAGCAGTTTGTAATCCAGAAAAAACTTTCAATTTTTAACTGGACTATTACCAGCTTTACCTGGTTTAATGAAGTCATTGTAAAGCGTCCAGGAGGTGCTTTTCCACAAAAACGATGCAAAAAGTGTTGTTAATTTATCATTATTATTTTGCTCTAAAAATGTTTGGAGTTTATTTTATCTAAATTCTCCACAACAATAATGAATCGTGTCGGGGTCACCAAATATAGGAAATATAAGATCCCTATTTATTTTTATTAATATAATTGGTCACGAGGTGTATGATGAATTAGTGTAAA
Source organism: Halesus radiatus (assembly GCA_022606495.2). Classification (NCBI taxonomy): domain Eukaryota; kingdom Metazoa; phylum Arthropoda; class Insecta; order Trichoptera; family Limnephilidae; genus Halesus; species Halesus radiatus. The sequence goes on from JAHDVE020010723.1 coordinate 51,050, forward strand.
TTATTGAATTAAGTTTTGTAAACTCACCGAAGATTATTGGTAGCGGTTAAATATTTGCTAAACATCGTTCATATATCATATCTATTGATCACATGACTTGCTATCATATTGTATTTGTTACGGTGATTATAATGTCATAATTAATTGAGTTACACGATGCTGTAGCGATGAGAAATAAGGTAAGTTGTTTCACGACCGGAACACGAGAAAATAATAATTTTATTAAGGCCATCGAGGTTTATGTAACCTAATGTTATTGATTTTCTAATGTTTCCTGATTTCTGGTGCTTTCTGTATTTAGAATCATTTAAATCAATGTTTGGCAGGTAGCCGGTAGGTAGGCACCGGTAGGTAGCTACAGTCATATCTCTTCGAAGCTTGTGGGACCATAGTATCTGCAGTTAAGAGTAACGGCTGCGCTTCCTGTTTCATAGATAACTTACTTTTGGATTTGAGGCCAAAATAATATTAACAATATAAAAGATATGAACAATGTAAACGATGTACACGATATAAACAATATAAACAACATAAACAATATAAACGATATAAACGATATAAACGATATAAACGATATAAACAATATAAACACTATAAACAATATAAACAATATAAACAATATATAGAATATAAACAATCTAAACAATATAAACACTAAAAAAATATAAACGATACAAACAAAATAAACAATATAAACTATTTAAACACTATAAACAATATAAGCACCATAAACAATATAAACACTATAAAAAATATGTAACCGACCAAGATCACCTAGCAACTTTGAAATCCCTAAATTTAAAATTAGTTCTTCTCAATTCCATTACGCCTATCAAGGTATACATTTGTTTAATGCCCTCCCGTATAAAATTAAAACAGAAAAACATTAAAATTCTTTTCAATCACAAATCAAAAAATTATTAGATAAGTCCAACAGTAATTACAAGTTTTAATTTCTTCTTAATTTTTATAAAAATCTTAATTGTAAATAATGTACGTAAATTTAAAAAAAGGCAACACATCCTCTAGAAATATTCGATCAGGTCTTTCGAAATATTAATGTACTATGTTTATATCTTGTAAACCCCTTATTGTTGCATTTCTAGTATCACGTACTTTTAGTCTTTCACAAACATTTTGTATATTACATTCTTGATGTACGTTTATTTCTATTAATTTTATTTATTCACCACTGTCGCTAGATGGCGGTGCTCCGTAACTCAAACACGAGAAATCTTTCTCTATTGAGTTGAGCATTTTTTGTAAAATAAATTTATACTTTTTTGTAATTTGCTATTATATCTGTACTATTAAATATTCTATACGTATTTAAATTAAATAAAAAATTTATTATAAATAAAAAAAAACTATAAACAAAATAAACAATATGAACCATTCGAATAATATAAACAATACAAACACTTTAAATAATATAAACACTACAAACAATATAAACAAACTAAACAATATAAACAAATCAATGGGCTACTTGCTACAGCACCCCCCAAGCTAGTGTAGCAAGTAGGGAACAATAAAAAAAATAATGTTCGTGTAAGAAAATCGGCACCGGAAAATAAAACCCATTTCGATAGCATTGTCCACGTCGAAATATTGATCGGAAGGCTTTTGAAGCGAACTCACCTCTGGCAAAACTCACTCTACGGCACTACGATATGTTCGTAGCTCGTAACTAGCGGTCATGATTATATATATTATCCTTTTCCCAAGAAAACATCCGAAAAGATACTTACTGCGGTAGGACCCGTTTAAAAACAATGACGTAGCATTTTCCGAAATGGAGTAGCTACGATTTCCATTAGCCCACTCACGCAAAAGTAGCTTTATGTTCCAGGGGTCTAAATGGATCTACATAAAAAATGTTTTAGATACTGTTTTAACAGAGAAATTCAACTTTATTTTCAAAAAAATATCCTTCCGAGTGACACACGTAAGTAGATTGTTGCATTACATTTGATTGATGTATCAATTTGCTGTGAATACTGAATTAGGTGGAAACGTTCGATACTGAGTGGATATTTTTATTTAAACAAACAACTCAACTATTTTCAGTTTCTTTGTTATTTCATATATTATTATTAATATTAGGTATTTATAAGAAAATAAGTATTGTGTTTGTTTTCATCATAATTTATTTACACCACCGTTAACAATAAATTTCTACCGACCGAATCTACATCTCAACATACCCGCCCCAACGGACACACAATCTAAGTTCTTGTTGCTGTCTAGTTTGTAGTAAAAAGATTAATAATAATGAGTTTTATGCCTTTTATAACATATACGAGTATTTCGTTTTTTTATGTGATACCACACAAGATTTCCAGCTTCTCCCATCTGGAGCCAGTGAGACTATGGGATCCCCATGTTTATCTGTAGGAGGGTTCAATATATTTATAATCAATACTATGGCTGAAATCTGTGTATTTCATCTATAATCTATTGGTCTGCTTCCATGGAAACAAAGCTTGCTGCGTGAAGCCAACCTAAGTTTTAGACAGTGTTTTTTTATTTTGTATTTAAAAATAAGTGTATTTCATGAATCAAATATTTTGTGGGGTTTTTATAAATTACATCTTTGAGTAACTGGATGTACGTACACGATTTAAACGATAGGTAATTTTGTGTAACATTTCGTTTTGGTTAAGTACGGGAAAGTGTGGTACCTTGAATACGTTTTACCTTTAAAAAATTTCCACACTTCAAGAAATAATACTGTTTAATCAAGTATACGAGTACAGTTTTGAAGCGTGACTACTAGATGCCAATACTATTATATTTTTCAGTTTAAATGTCATATAGTTTTTAAACAGCAATGATTCTGTTAAAAAATAACAATTTTTTGGTCCTCGTAGGAAATATTTTAAATCTGTTTAAATTTATATTATTGCGCCAGTATATGTTTAACTTTGCTATGCTTTGTTATGCATTAGCTATCCTCAACTATGATAATCAGTATGTATTACAAAACGACTTGTTACGATTAAAATTAGATTAAAATACTTTTTAACTTTATTCCACTTGTATTTTCACTCATAATGATGAACTTTTATTGTTATGATCTACTTTAAAAACCGAAAGTTACCGGTACCATGGAATTTTTAAGTGCTTTGCACTTTGGTAATGACTTACATTATATTGTTATTGCCTATTACTTATGTTCTAATACTGTGAAATTTACTGGTCTTGGAATTTTTAAGTGCATGTACATCATGATGGATTTTAAACATTAATTGTAACAGTCTGAAGATAGCCATTAAAGGCTGAAAAACAGAGGTCCTCGGTTCGAGTCCCAGATGCGACTGATATCTGTTTATTTTCTGTTGTTTTTTCGGTTTCGTGCTACATTTAGGTTATGTTAATATTATCTTCTTCAATGATTACATATTACAATGAGGTTTTTAAGCTTCAATGAAATAATTAAAAATTAAAGAAATAAATGAATTAAAAATATAATGGCCTTAACGTACATGTTCATATAGACATAAATATACTTTCATATAAAACAGCGAACGTGGATTTTGAAAATATAACTTTTATTATACACAATTATACGTAGAATTTATAAATCCTTTTTTAAAAGTTTATAAAAAATCATCTCATTGAAATGCCTTGTTATGTTGGTACCATTGCATTTGGAACATTTGACGTCACGTGCAGAATGGGATTTTGGATTTGTATAAACATTTTTAATGCTTCGATTTTGTTTTGTATTTTAAAAATGAATGTGTTTTTGGATTTGTAAACATTTTTAATGATTCGATTTTGTTTTGAGAAAATTTAAACTTAATTTGGGTGACTTTAAGCTCTATCAATATAAAAAAACGATTATTCATGAATTATATTAGAGTATTCATCAGCAAAACAATTTTTAATGCGGATATTACGATAACGTTAATGATCAATACTCATATTATGTGTTAAAGTTTCTAAAAAGGTACATAATTTTACTACTTACGGTTAGTTATGGTTTACTATGAATAGAATATAAAATTATGTACGGTAAAGTTCATCCTTGTTTTGATATTTGACATTCTAACCTCAAACCTGATCAAAAACGACAGGTCATAGATTTGGAGCGTTTTGGCGGGCTTTGAAAAATTCTGTTAACGTGAAAACTAACTTTTTAAAGAAAAAACGAAATTTAGTAAAATTTAACTTTGTACGTCATTATTATTATTTTTTTAAATTGACCTGGAGTTCCTTATGTATACAATATATACTCGTATATAATGTAATTCAGTCCAGTAAATATAAAGAAATGTTCTTATCAAAATTCAGGAGTCCATGGAAATTCCGCAAGATGAAAAGAGTTCAGCTTAACTTTTTTTTTAATCTTTCTCCTAATGATGATCATTTTTCAAAGTCTAAAGGAAAAATAATCTTCTTTTGATGTTTCATGGCGCCGTTTGCGAAAAAGAGTTTTTGGTGTGTGATTTTGTGGAACAAAATTCTATCATACAGGATTGAACCTTCCGATTCAGAATATAGCAAAACGTTAAAATACCTAAAATGTGGACATGCGACAGCTTACCTCTGAGCCACAGATTTGCTATATGTAGATATGCTTATATTTTGATTTTTTCACTACTAACTGGCTGATTCATGTGATCGCTTTGTATTGTGTTGATTTTTTCACTACTAACTGGTTGATTCATGAGATCGCTTTGTATTGTGTTAATTTTTTCACTACTAACTGGTTGATTCATGTGATCGCTTTGTATTGTGTTGATTTTTTATTCGTCCTTTTTTTTAAATTTTATTTAACTTTATCTTTTATCGTATAATGATATGCTAATACGGGATTCGTTGCATCAATGAAACACAAATTGATATAAGCGACTAATATTATCATTTCAAACACATTTAAATTCGACTATCCTATTATGGAAAAATCTTTCTATTAGGACGGTTAAAGCTTTTTTAAATTTTGTACTATTTTGTTTATTCATAATAAGCGGTTGTGTACCCGGATTTGCTCGTGAAGTTATGAAATTGTGAATTCTTGCTTGTCGTTTGGGTGCCATAACTGATTTGACAGCAAAAGTAATACCTTGTGATGACTTTTACTATTTCTATACAAAGAAACAATGTGAAAATTATATTTCTTTCCAAACATTTACATTTTCAAAATATATCTATACGAGTATATAAAGCTATTAAATAGTTGCCTACTTATGTTTTACTTTTTGAAATTATTCCACTCAAAAATACCTTTTTGTTTTGAATGTAGAATCTGTGGATAACCAGAGCTGTATACGTATTGGCTAACCTCAATTCAACATGGCGGGTTAAGTGTTTTACGTACTAATTTAAAACGCTCTAGCAACAATTTTACATATTGGTTTCTTTCAAACTACTCTCTAAACCTTCCCGGTACTAATAAGAACAAACTCTGTTATTTTCAGCGAAATCGGTTTCGGAATTTTTGAAAAAATCGAGGATAGATAGACGGACAAACATTTATTTTGTATGCATTAGAGATTGTAGTTAAAAATTACGTTTTGTTTTTAAGTTACTACAAGCATTACATACATAGGTAGAATAAATAATACGCGCTCAATGGAAGTACCTTCCACGTAGATTTAAATGGAAGCCGGTGTGCCTTTGACTATCTACCTTTTGGTTCTAGCTTATCTCTCTTACACTGCTTGCATTGAATATTGGCATTGCTTTTGATCAAAATGAAATGATGAAATTATTGCCCACATCGCATTTCGTTCTTCTGTACTATATGCCGACATGCGTTATCAAAAAAACATAGATATTTATGAACATAAGCAGTTTGCTGATCTTTGCTGTTCATATGTAGTTTTATTTCAAATTCTTTCATATCTATTAGTTATGTTATAACGGTCACTTTTGTAAAAATATTTTTAAAAATTGTTTAAACCACTGTTTTTAATATATAATTACCTACGTGTTTCAAAATTTCACAAATAATTACAACTAGTTTACAATTAGATAAATTTTAAATTTTAGAATTTATGGAATGTGTTATTATTCAAATTAATATTATTAATATAAATTTTAATAATGATAACTATTTTTATTTAATTTTTTGTTGTTTTCTTGATTTTATTTTTATTAATAAAAAATATTTCTCATAAAAGTTTTTATTTTCCATTTTATGGTTATTTTTTTATTTATTTTTATGTTTTTAATAAATTACTTACCTACTTTCATCGATTATTTTTAATTTTTGTAATTTGTTTTATTTGCTTATTATTGGTCTAGTCTTTGATGAGGTCTGCTTTGCTTCTGAAACATGCAGATATTTATACATTAAAAACAGTGGTTTAAACAAAGTAATTGTTATAAATTTATTAATAATAACTCCACAAAGTGATTACGCATGTTTTCAAAAAATAAAAATAATTTATGTTTTGAATTTTTTTGTTTCTTAATTAATGAATAATATTTCACAATATTTTTTTATTGAAACAATTTGTTATTTTCTTACAAAAACTATACTCCGTTTATCTCAGAACACGTTATTATTCACCTGGCAAAGCACAGTAAGTGGGGCATTTTTCATTATATCACTGTGAGAATGAAACATCAATACTGTATAAACACACCTAAACGAACTACATCAAAACTATACTCCGTTTATCTCAGAACACGTTATTATTCACCTGGCAAGGTACAGTAAGTGGGGTGCTCTTCATTATATCATTGTAAGAATGAAACATCAATACTGAATAAATACACCTAAACGAACTACATCAAAACTATACTCCGTTTATCTCAGAACACGTTATTATTCACATGGCAAGATACAGTAAGTGGGGTGCTCTTCATTATATCATTGTAAGAATGAAACATCAATACTGTATAAACACACCTAAACGAACTACATCAAAACTATACTCCGTTTATCTCAGAACACGTTATTATTCACCTGGCAAGGCACGGTAAGTGGGGCATTTTTCATTATATCACTGTGAGAATGAAACATCAATACTGTATAAACACACCTAAACGAACAACATCAAAACTATACTCCGTTTATCTCAGAACACGTTATTATTCACCTGGCAAGGTACAGTAAGTGGGGTGCTCTTCATTATATCATTGTAAGAATGAAACATCAATACTGAATAAATACACCTAAACGAACTACATCAAAACTATACTCCGTTTATCTCAGAACACGTTATTATTCACCTGGCAAGGTACAGTAAGTGGGGTGCTCTTCATTATATCATTGTAAGAATGAAACATCAATACTGAATAAATACACCTAAACGAACTACATCAAAACTATACTCCGTTTATCTCAGAACACGTTATTATTCACATGGCAAGATACAGTAAGTGGGGTGCTCTTCATTATATCATTGTAAGAATGAAACATCAATACTGTATAAACACACCTAAACGAACTACATCAAAACTATACTCCGTTTATCTCAGAACACGTTATTATTCACCTGGCAAGGTACAGTAAGTGGGGTGCTCTTCATTATATCATTGTAAGAATGAAACATCAATACTGAATAAATACACTAAACGAACTACATCAAAACTATACTCCGTTTATCTCAGAACACGTTATTATTCACCTGGCAAAGCACAGTAAGTGGGGCATTTTTCATTATATCACTGTGAGAATGAAACATCAATACTGTATAAACACACCTAAACGAACTACATCAAAACTATACTCCGTTTATCTCAGAACACGTTATTATTCACCTGGCAAGGTACAGTAAGTGGGGTGCTCTTCATTATATCATTGTAAGAATGAAACATCAATACTGAATAAATACACCTAAACGAACTACATCAAAACTATACTCCGTTTATCTCAGAACACGTTATTATTCACATGGCAAGGAACAGTAAGTGGGGGGTGCTTCATTATATCATTGTAAGAATGAAACATCAATACTGTATAAACACACCTAAACGAACTACATCAAAACTATACTCCGTTTATCTCAGAACACGTTATTATTCACCTGGCAAGGCACGGTAAGTGTGGCATTTTTCATTATATCACTGTGAGAATGAAACATCAATACTGTATAAACACACCTAAACGAACAACATCAAAACTATACTCCGTTTATCTCAGAACACGTTATTATTCACCTGGCAAGGAACAGTAAGTGGGGTGCTCTTCATTATATCATTGTAAGAATGAAACATCAATACTGTATATACATACCTAAACGAACTACATCAAAAACATTAACATTTTATATATCTATATTCCGTTCCAAATACAGTTTGCACTCCACAATCAACACTTACACAGTATTGGTAACAAATACTTAACTCTAATTTCATGTGTAATTAAGTTTTACGCGTGTTTCCTATTTTCATTATTTTTGTGTGATTAAAAAACGAAGTACTTATGTGTAAAAGCCATCAAGGTATTTAAATAATAAAAAAAAAATAAAAAGCCGTCTTACTTAGTTAAAATAAAATATTTTATAAATTGTTTGAAACCAATCTCAGGTTTAAATTTAATTTATCAGCTTTGTAAATGAAAATCAATCGAACCGTATAAAAATTCGTACGATATTTATCAATAATTTTGTTTACTGGGGTATTTTGCCTTCAATGAAGTAAAGCTTACAAAATAATGAGTTGTACTTGATTTGAATATTTTTGGTCACGTTCTATTAATTCGCCAAAGGACGACATTCCGACATCTGGAGTGAAAAAATAAACTGCCTCGAAAATGTTAATACATTCTCGTCCTGGGTTTGTCAAATATTTTCTCACCACCATTAAATAAACCAGCCTTCTCGGAAGGACCGAAGTCTACTTGAACAAGGACATTTTATAAACTATTTTTCTGATTTCTCCAAAAAAACTGGGAGCAGATTCTTCAATGTAATATTTTAGATTTATTGGTCATTTTTCTTTTGCTTAATGGTGTCTTATTTTAAACTGGCATTATATTTAGACAAATACTGAGTAATTCAAGTTAAAAAACATATTTACAAGTAGGTTGCAACAGTGTGACGAAATCGGACAGTTTTCTTTTTTCTTATTTATTTTAGGAAAAATCGTTATTATTATATATAGAAATTGATAAAAGTCATAAAAAACAACATAATTTAATGGGGAGTTATTATTTATTAATTCAAAATAATGATAATATTATTGTGCAATACGATAAACATGGTGTTTTTTTACAGAAAAATATTTTTATAAACAATAATTATTAGCTTGAAACACTCATCCGAATTGAAAAAAACCTTTCCGAGCAAAGATAAATGTCGCCGACAGGACTCGAACCTGCACCCTTCTGATGTCTTGGAAAGGTTTTTTTCAATTTGGATGAGTGTTTCAGGCTAACTATTATGAAAAATATTTATTTATTTTTTTTTACATTTGCATGGGCTTAGCATTTATCAAAATATAATTAGAAATATTACACATTTATGACCGTTCTACGCATGTTTTACGAAAACATTTAATATGTTGAATATCCCTAAAAAATGTTATGAAGGTTTTTCTGTAACATGTCGATAAGATAAATTTAAAAAAAAGAACAGTGTGTGGTTTAATTTTTTTATGAACACTACGTAACTTTATTGGTTTCTTTTTTTTTGTAATACGGATTACAAATCTTCGGTTTAATTACAAATGTTTATTTACAAAAACGCAACGATAAATGATTAAAAATACTTTTTTCCACTTTAAAAATCATATTCGTACTTTAAATATTTTGTAAAACATACAATGGGACGGTCAGAAAAAGTAATAATTCTGATTAGATTTTGATAAATACTAAGCATATGTAAATTTATAAAATATTTAATAAATATTTTTCTATTTTAAAACATTATGTTTATCGTATGGCGTAATAACACTATCATTATTTTGAATTAATAAATAATAACTTTCCGACGTCCCTCTCCCCTTAAATAAAAAATCTTTTTTTAACGTACATACTTATAAGATTATATAATTATTTGATTTATAGTTTATTCAACTAACTAAGTAACCATCATGCCATTTCCCACAAGGTTAGGGAGAGAGGATGGACTGCCACAAAACTCTGTATTGGCACACACTCCTTGCTTTGTATATTTTTATTTGTATTTTACATCGTTTTGGTTCAATACTTGCTACACTAGCTTGGGCCGCGTTGCAGCAAGTAGTCCATTTCAAGTAACTATTCAACTCAGCCCCTCACAATTTCAAACCTAAAATTAATAAATAACATTCACACAATGCATATTACTCTACACGGATTAGATCATTTCCCTTCCCCTCGCTCCTATCAACCTAACCTGATAAGATAAGTGTGTAACTTTTATTTTTTAATTGAATAATTTAAAAACTTACGCGAAAACCTATTATTAGTTCATTTTTAACATATTATACATATTTACAACAATTGTTGTAAACTATTGGTTTTCAAAACAAAATAAAATAAAGTAATCAATTTTCCTTTGGTATATAATGCCTGCGTATACGTAGGCGAAGTTGAACGAAAGCGATTGCGACAGCGATTTAAAGCGAGGAGATACGAAGCGACAACGCTATCCTGCGTGCCCACACACCGCTTGCTCCCGCTACTCCAGTCGTCGAAATTCAACATAGATGGACACAATGGTTTTTATTTTATTTGAAAACTCCTTTTTATATAATAAATATCAAAATTTACAGATAAAACAAACCTCGAAGATGTTGAATTAATATTATTTTATTTGGATTCATAATATTTTCTTAGCTTTAATATCTAAAATATCGGACAGTTTATTTTAAAAGGATTTTTTCATAAGCATTATTATAATGTCCTCCATTTGCTTCCGTGTGTTAATATCTAGTTTAGATAGAATTTTTTTATGTATTTTATCGTATATTTTAATACTTACGTGACATTAAAAAAACTCAATTAATTTGGCCCATAAAGACATTTCTACTTTAACCATGTTAAAAAACAGAAAAAAACACCGTTGCGTCGACTAATCAATACGTCAATAATCAAGCGAAAATATCAAATATACTGATCGGGTCACTGTAGTCCCGTGCTGCAACGCGCCATTCATCGCTTGTTATCTGTCACGTAAGACGCTCCACAAGATTCTAACCATCTGAAATTTTTGCGACACTTCGCACCGAGTCGTCGTCGCGTCGACTTCGCCCACGTAACACGGAGCATTATATTTTGTTACTCAATATTTTACTATATTACTTCTTCAATGGGTTTGTTATATATTCGTTTTAATATGTATACTTTATTATTTTTTTACTTAATTGTTTTTCCTTATTTTTCATCTGTAATATTTTGCTCATCCCTCTTAACTTTACTACATTCTCATCTTCAAATAGTCGACTTTCTCAGACGCACAATTGTGCCAGAAGGGTGGGAGTAAATTTTTGTAAAAATTGCAAGAGAATATACTTCCGCACCTACCTCTTCCTCATCATTTTCCACGTTCCACTCCTTTTAATCTCACAACCTATCCCAAATGGGGATGCCATAGTTCCACTAGCTCTGAATAGTTGGCCTAAGTAAAAAATAACGAAATAAATTCAATGCAAACGCTTCAAAAAGTTACGAACCAATAAATATTGCTCAGGTTTCCTCAAAGCTTCACTTAAATGAATAAATCACGTACTTTTCAATAAAAATCTCAGAAGCTTGAAGTGCTTTAACATCCCATTTTCTGTATCCGCATTGTGCAGAGCTTTTCTGAAAACATCGATAAAAAGTTATAGGTAAGCCTAACGAAGTTGGAAACATTATGTTACCTCGAGAGCTTTTAAACCGGAAAAGTTTTAACGACCGAAAAAAAAAAGATTTTTTAAATTGTCAAATCGGTATGAGAATGTTTGATATACTGTTAATATCAAAAATGTTCGTTTTGTAGTATAATTTTGGATTTATTTTATATATAAACCAAAACCCTCAAAAATTAGGCTCTGGAGGAATGAAATTTGCACAGCGATCTCGGATTTTTAAAATCAAACAAAATATTTTCTGTTAACAACTTTATTATACCATAATCTGTTGAGATTTGAAATTTAAATTTAGCTGTTGAAATAAATAATGATAGTAATATTATATTTTGGTGCCCGGAGACCAGAACTCAATCTCACAATAATCAATCAAACAATACAATATTGTTCCCTTAGAAGAAATCAAAGCAAAATTTCATAAAAATAGAAATTTAAAAAAAAATTCTTTATTTTGCTATTTTAAAATATTTTTATTTGATTTTTATTAACGTTAAAGACATGCTTATCTCCATTGTAAAACTAACCCTACTTTATAAAATATTCACGCCTAATTAAAAGTACGATTTCTTACAATAAGCCTTCGCACTCATTTGATAAGTACTTTTAGGATCACTGTTTTCTAAAAAGGTAATACAATCTGTAAATAGTGGAAATACCTGGGAGATCAATCAATTATAATTGTTCAGAGCCAGAATCGACTCAACTCTACGGAAATCGAATCTCCCCAATAACTCGTGTTAGATCACTTACCGAGTGAATGCTTCTAGGGGGTTCTTGGATCGATTCTGTCTGTTCATCGCCACTGAATTCAGTTGGCGGCGGAATCCTCCCTGTGCGATTATCATATTATTTACTTGGATATCAGGAAGTGCGGGTGGCGGTAGACAGAGAGTAAATGCCTATTCACATCTACCAGCACCGCGCAGTGCAGAGCAGTACAGTACAGACACGACAACATTAGTTAGCCTATATTATCTATGAACACATAAACATAGGTTGGCGCTAACAACAGAAAGTTGTCTAAAGAAGAGAAGCTAGCAGTACACAATGGAGTGTTGATACCAACCCTTATGTTTAGCAGTGAGACATGGAACTGGCAAAGGAAGGATGAAAGTAGACTGAATGCCTAGGAATGAGGTCTCTGAGGCGATTGAACAATGTATGATCGTTTGAAAAATGTTGAGATTAGTAAAGAATGCAAGGCTATATTGAGTAAAATTAAGAACGGAAAGTTTGGGCTTGTAGAGCGAATGAACAAAAGGAATTAAGGAGGATATATGACGCGAATTTGAATGTATAATATATATATTGAGATATGGCACAATCAAGTGAATCAAATATTCGAGTCGGGCCATGTCAGAAGTCGGAATAACGTATTAATGTGAATGAAGAAAGAAATGTATGCCAAAATGAATTGTTTGGCGGTCAGTCCTCTCTGCCTACTCCTGCGGTGAAACATCGTAAAAGGTTAGTTAGTCACATTATTATTACGGCTTTCGCAAGCGTAACGTATCCGCGCATGCATGATTCAGCACCAACCTGGATTGTTGGATAAAATATTATGATGTTTTTGTGACGTCTGCGTCTCCACAGTTAGCATAAACACATGCCATTAGCACCGCCATCTTAGTCAATTAGCGTCATTAGAGGCGGATATTGCTAAAAATTGAGAAGATGGATCATAAATGGATTGAATTGGTTCTGGAATTTAGGTAATAAAATAATGATAAACATTGAAAAAGGATTATAAAATCCTCAAACATGCTGTAGCGGACACTAACACACAGTTGACAGTTCAGTTGACAGCCATACTCGCGTTTGTGGTGTATCTGTGCTTCACTGCATGATTCGGGTCTATTCACATCTACCAGAACTGCGCAGTGCAGGACAGCACAGACACAACACAAACACAGCACAGCACAGACACAACACAAACACAGCACAGACATAGCACAGACACAACACAAACATAGCACAAACACAGCACAGACACAGCACAGACACGAGTACGCTATCAACCGAACTATAAATGCCAACTAACGGTGATACCAAGATGGCGGTTCTAATGGCGATGTGTTCATACGCAGACGTCACAAGCAGCCGCAAGCACAGTCAAAATATTTTAGCCGACAATCTCGGCCGGTGTTGGCCCATGATACGTCACGCTGTAATATGAATGTGTTCATAGATAATGTAAGCGACTAATGTTGTCGTAGCTGCATTGTACTATTCGGTACTGCGCGGTACTGGTAGATGTGAATAGACCTGAAAGCATCAGCGGGTGGCGGGAGGTATGATGGTAGATTATTGATCACTCAGTGATTAAAATGGAACTGAACAATATTACCCAAATGCGGCAATAATAATAATAATGAAAGTAAATTTCTATAGCACAGTTTTGTGAAGGTTCACCTCAAGTGCACTTTATACTAACTAACCTAACCTTTTTTTATAGGAATGCCGCACAATAGTCCCAACTGCTCCCAACCATCTGGAGCCAGTGAGACTATGGCATCCCCAATTAGGGAATGTTGTGAGGCTGAAGGTATTGATGAGGGGAAGGAGACAGGGAGGAGGAAGGTGGGGAAATACCTGGCTATTCAGATCTGGTCACCAAACATGGCTGAAAGCCATTTCAAGCAACGTTTCATTACTGAAAGGCGATACTGAGAGTATAATTCACTCTGGAACGTGCCCAAATATACCATATATTATTTTTTTAAATTATTAACTGTGAAATAGCACGAATTAAGTAAATAAAATTTACTTCCGCACGCCGGGATTTGACCCCGCGACCTTCTGATTCGTAGTCGAGCGCCTTACCCCTCGACCATTAAGGACGTCAACCTAATATAATTGTAAAATAACAGATATAATACATAGTATATCTGTTATTATTGTACATATATATATATACAAATTAAAACTATGACATAAAATATTCAGGAGATTGACTTACGTGTACAATTTAGAATACTATATAGTATAATTCAGAATAAACTAGGGGTATAAATAATCATATGTGAAGTATCAATATCAAAAGAGCAAGAAAATCTACACAAAATAATCTAACATAATACAATTAGAAAATAACACACATATTACATGCATGCAAATTAAAACACACAATTTAAAATAATCAAAAGTAGCAGACTCACTTAGATGAACATTTTAGATATTATAATATAACAATTTAGAAGCTACATGTGTAAATAATCAAATATCAATTAGGTACAAATAACATTAGAGCAAGAGAATATTATATGACATTATATACATGGGTTTTCACTGGATACTAAGGGCATTAAATAATAATAAGAAGAAAACCGCAACTAAATAAGCTATGGAGGATCAAAGAAAAAATGTCCTGAAATTCTGTTTCTACGTACATGAATAATGTATGTATTTAGTACAATAGTAGGTACTCTTGGGAGATTACTTATTTGATTTAATTAGTGGCTTCTCTTGTAACCCTCCAAACTTAACTGAGGAATTCCTGGGAGACATGGTTAAAAAATCCTAAACAGATTATTTGAAAACACAAATTAATGAAATATATTCTGGTGAAACTAGGTTTTGAACCAAAACTTTAAAATATAATTACATTGTATTATAATGCATTGTAATATATACATATATATTAATGTATAAATACACCTTTTAACGCAGTATTAATTTTTGAAAAAGGTACATGCTTCACTAGATGATAATGACTTTTTCGGTCATTAATTCTAAGAGTGACATTTTCCGTCATGATTAATCTATCCTGACCACACAGGTGGGTCATTCCACTTAATTTAAGAACTCCAATTCCGAGTTAATCCACACGGACTCGATTCCTTGGACTCGGTCCATCGTTTCTTTCGGTCCGCCCGAGTCCGCCGTTCCGGAAGCAAAAATCATTTATATTACACATAGTTTCTAACTTCAATACAAAACCTTCAATTAATAAATTCCGAACTCACACTCGAGTCATTCATTGAGTGTGAGTTAGGAACGAGTGCATCCTGATTTGTGAACTCGCAGTAAGTCCGCCGCCTTCGTAATCGGATTAATTGGACTCCGTTCAGAACGTCTATCCTGTATGCCACGCCTGCCGTGAATTCCCGAAGATTGTGAACTAAAGTACCGAAAATGTCAACATCTATATAATGTTTACTAACTAATAACGTGTAAAGTAAAATATAATCTAATTTGTAACTTACTTAATATTGAGTTTTTCTCTTGTTAAAACTATCCAAATATTTGTATTTTTAATAAATGCCATCAGCTTAATGACAGCTTACAGCTGTCATTCGAGAGAACCAGCACCGCAGTTAAGCAAAAAGTGTTAGCCTAAGAAAAGATTTTCCTTAAAAAGAACGCGAATCGCGCTCCTGGTAATAATTATTGTTCTATTGGTGTTTACCGTTAAACAACACTGTCAAAACTAAAAAAATATATATTCGAATGTGTTCAATAAATACATCAGGTTCATTAATGTGCATCTGTTATTGCATTAATTACTTATTTTATATTCTGTAAATCACTCAATAATAAATGTGGATAATTTTTACTACCATATGAATCATTTATTCCTACGGAGGTGATCAATTTGACACACGTATTGTTAAATAACTTATTTTTTCTTAAATTTAATTGAGAATTCATGTAGTGCTGTGTGTGGTTTTCATAGGTTATTGAATGTTGTATTTTTTTAAATTTTAATTTACATATTTATTTCATAATGTTTTACAAAAGTCGCTAAAAATGTGACCTTACTGGGGTACGCCGTTCTAATGTTCATGCTTTTATGTATGGTTTATAAATTAGGTTAATTTTTTTGTAAGTTTGTTAAATTTTATAATTAAGTTTTCGTAATTATGTTAAAATAATAAAAAAATAATAAATATGTGTTTTCGGTTTGAGAATTTGATGGCCTAGAAATATCATAGATCATTTAATTAAGTACTGCAAGTAGAACACACATTGGCCGTTCGTGTAAGCGTCCAATGTTTTGTGTCTTTTTATAAGGCTAGAAAAAAATAAAGTATTAGACCTAAAACATATGCTTAAATCGCAAAATCTCTCTCTTTTTCCGATATTGTCGTCATTGTGGCAAATTATGTTTTTTGGTAACAGTGACCGTAAAAAATTAAATATTTGTGCCTGAGCTTTGCAAATTCAAATAAAATACGCGTTTTGATGATGTTTATTTGCGTAAATCAAAACATGCGGCCGATATTAAGCGGGAATTTCGATCTTGTCACCACCTGCATAAGGAGCGCGTGATTTCGTTGGAATTTTAGCGGATTTATTTAAGTGGATGGCCTTAATTCCTCTTTTGTAGTCGGTTAATTTTGTAAAACGGTTTTTATTGCTAGAGGGAGGATGTTAAATACTTTTATAGAGAAATATTGAAAATTTCTTTCTCCAAAAGTTGTTTTAGTTGTAGGTTGATTTAATGTAAGTTTTAATGGGGATCTTGTGAATCTTACATAACTCCTTACCAATGTTTTTTTTTCTTCATTTCTCTGTTCAAACAGTAATATATCTATGGAAAGCCCCATGGGCGTTAAATAAATTAATAAATAATTGAACTACATATTTGCACGAACAGTGACGCTTTACCTGCTGTCGGTGATATGTGGAAGAAAAAATGTCAATACGACAATTTTTACCCATCGTACTTACTAATAATAATTTATTTCGTATTAATGACTCATTCCATGTCGCGGAAAGGGGAGACATTTGACATATTTCCCCCGAATATTTGAAATTAAGATGAACAATCCTTCATAATATTGTACATATTTATAAACCCAAGTGTAAAATTTGCGTATCTCCATTTATGGACATACCCATGTAACGTGTAGCAGGAATCTAACATGTACGAATTTAACATTATTTCTAAACGTACATATCTTTCGAACGGAGCGTATATTCTTGTGACCTTTGCAGATTTCCTCTTTTCTCCTATCTCGTGGGTATTAATTAATATTTTCTTATTATCGTCAGACGGCCTCCATGGTTAAGTGGTAACGATGCTCGGATATGAATATGGAGGTCGCGGGTTTGAACCTGCAACAAATAAAATTTACTTCCGCACGCCGGGATTGATCTCGACGTGCGGAAGTAAATTTTATTTGTTTAATTTGCGCTGTTTCACAATTTATTAATTGAAAATATTATAAATTAAACTGGGTGATGTGTACCCGTCTTATTTGGGATTTTTTTTGTGTTGAATAAAGTTATGAAGTTGTGAACCCTTGCTATCGCCCTGGTGGAAGACCAGCATTCAAAATCGAAACGTTGCTTGAAACGGTTTGTTAAATTTGAAAAATGGTGACCAGATCTGAAAAATCCAGGTACTCCCTCACCTTCCTCCTTCCCATCTCCTTACCCTACCAACTACCATCAGCCTCACAATATTCTCTATTTAGGGATGCCGCAGTCTTTCTCCAGACGGTAGGGAGCAGTTGAGACTCTTGCGCGTTGCTCACATAAAAAATGTACTACTTCCTTTAATCAACCTTTTATTAGCCTTTAAAGAATCGATGAAAATTTTTTTTGTTTCCGAAGTGCCCGAAACATTTTCCAACTTAAAGGTTGCTGGGAAAAGCGGAAAACTCTTTTACTTTTCAAAGAATTTGCCAAATTTTTTTTCCTTAATTAATTAAAGTCCAGAATTTTATTCAATCCAGATTTAATAAAATTCCAAGGAATTTAGTACATACCAACTGCCGTAAAATGATATTTTTGTTTCGTCATGAAAATTATACTTTAAATGAATTTTTTGTTTTTGTTTCAAACTTTTTTATTTTATTTAAATGTTTGAATTATCGACCGGTTTCGTTTTAACTCAACCTCCATCAGGAACGTTAAACTTGTTTATACGTGTACGTTTTTATGGGTATAGTTGTGGTTGCTTTGTTCGATAAATTAAATGTATAATGTTTCATGTTTCATTCCCGCGGTAACACATATTTTAAAATAATACAGTGGCAGATATTTTTTTGAAATGCCATCTTTTCTATTATGGGGTTATCTTCCACGAAAGCGAATGTAAGAATTCATACACATTCATATATAAACACATCTTCTTGCCCTTGTCCTACTCGGGCCGGTGACCCATCCCATAGACAAGGAGCCTCCAGGGGTCCCTGTTCTGGGCTACGTCAACGGCATTCGTCCACTACAAGTCCAACATCTCCTCGCATAGCCTTTAGAGTTGCTTCTCCCACCTGTGGTTGGGGCGGCCCACTGAACGTCTTCTCTCTGGAATAGCACTCAGAATTTTCCATTGAATTCGACCTTCTTGCATTTTAATACGTACTCAAGCTACCTCAATTGCAATTTTTCTATAAAGAGTAGCGGTATTTTTCACTTTACCGCTACCACGGAATTGTTTTTCGGTGTTAGAGTAGTGGTGTATGCTATCATCCAGAGTGGGTGTGATACTGCTTTTGAAGAAATACGCGTTCTTTACGTGGTCGAGTTGAACTATTTATGTAAATTTATCTCCCAATGTATTCTGCCTCGGTTGATTGTAATCTCAAACAGACAAATCGCGATAGAGTTTTGTACTTAAAAATGATAAAAAATATTGGATTTAATCATCGTCAAAAATAATATTAACACAACCTAAATGAAATATAAAAACGGAATAAATGACTAAAAATAATTTCTTTTTTAATTTCCAATATAAATTTGTTATTCAATGTTTTATAATAATTTTTGATTAATTACTTACCGACTTTAATCAGTTTTTGTTTATGTTCATCATTTGTCTATACTTGACATTAATATTTTTTAGTATTCTATATATTCCTGATGAAGAAAGCATCGCCTTTGAAACATGTAGATATGCGAAATAATTTTTAACTCATTTATTAATAACGACGCCAGCTGTTTCGGCGTTTAAGGCCATTTTCAAACTGTCGCAAACATTTTTAATCGCCGAAACAGCTGTCACAATAATAACAACTAAAAATACTTGCAGAACTTAATAATAACATTATTAAATTTGATTTTCATTAAATTTAAAAAAAAATTAATGGAGTTCTACGAATTAAACACCAAAACAATTAATAAATTAGTGGGTTGAACTAAATGTTCATTATTTGAAATTCTTGGAATGGAAATAAAATATACCTGTATTAAGAAGAATGTTTTTTCCAAAATTTTTTTAGATATTTTCCCCAGAGACACAAAAGTGGTTTAAATATTATACGTAAGTTATTCGTTGTCGACAGCTTTTCGGCGTGGGTTGGGGCCGTACGAGGTACAAATTATTCGCGGAAAGCTTCCGCGAAAAGCAATTTGAGTTCCACAGTCTTGGCAGGAAATGTCACACGAAAGCACTTCTAGTCTAAACGATTTTTTAAATATTTTTTGGCACCCGTAAAGATCTTTCTATGACAAATTAGCGCGCATCAAACAATCCTCGAATACCGTTCAACATTTATTCAGTGTAAAGTTTACTTTTTTAAATTTCTTTATTTATTTTTTTTATTATGTAATATTAATTACATATAATTGGAACTTGTACCCGCTAAGCCACTGTAAGTAGCTTGTCAGCATTATTTTAGTTCAATAATAAATAACAATATTAAAATAGCAGCAAGTATTAAACAAATTGAGAGATAAAAATAGTAGTACAGTTTTGTTACAGTGAGGATAGACTTAATATAATAGTAGCACTTAAAGAATTTTAAATATACTCGCAACTATCAAGTAGATATCCAATAAAGAGATCATCATATTTGTTCAATAGACAATGTAAAAAAGAGCAAAGCAGCGTAAATATAGCAGATATCAATGGAAAGAAAATATGAATATAGTTATCAAGCAATATGATTGCCACAAACTGGGTGTGTTTTTAATGAAGTATTGAAGTTTTTTATTTATGTATTTTATCTTTTTTAATGTAAGTCTGTCTGTGTGTGTACAGTGGGTGTAAAATTAATCTTCCATTAAATGCCTAATTTCAATGGAACCAAAATTTGTTTTTACTAACTTTTATCTCGCGGGGTTAAATTCGGGTAGCAAATTACAGGGGTCTTAGGAAACAGAAAACACAGGTTCGAGTTCCAGCTATGACCATTGTTTCATATTTCATTTGAGATTTGTAAATATTATATTAAATTCAATTCAATAAAATATTTTTAAAAAATAAATTATATTAGTCCTGAACTTGTAGAAAAGTCAATATATGTCCCATATATAAATAAAAAATTTATTGGTTTTTTTTGAGACAATATTTAGATTGCACATAAATGCGGGTAGAATCATGAACTCAATATATAAAGATAGCAACCAAAAA
This sequence comes from Halesus radiatus, assembly GCA_022606495.2. Classification (NCBI taxonomy): domain Eukaryota; kingdom Metazoa; phylum Arthropoda; class Insecta; order Trichoptera; family Limnephilidae; genus Halesus; species Halesus radiatus. The sequence continues at coordinate 72,087 of JAHDVE020010723.1, forward strand.
TATAAAGGAATTAATTGAAGATGATATTAACATTTCTTATATTGAAGTATGATTTCGATAAAAATGACGAAGAACAATGAGGTGGTACTACCTCACTCGGTTAGAGCGCAGGTCCCGGATAGACCAAGATGTCCTGGGTTTTGGTCTCAGTTGCGACCGTTACCTTTAATTTTTTTTGTTTCATATTTCATTTGAGATTTGTTAATATTATCATAGTAATAAAAAATAAATAAAAAAACGTTTTCTTGGGATTTAGTTTTTGCAGGTCTAAAATCATTGACAGTTCCTCCTGGGATAACATTTTTGTAAAATCCTTTGATCAAGCGATGGTTTAAAAAGTATGTGTAGAAAGAATATGGTACTTTCTTGTTTTGGTACAAAGGATTGCACACCACACATCTCTATTTCGGAACGCATTTCTTTATTCAATCACCATCTCGTATATGTACACTCTTGCATAATTTCTAGACATGATGATCCTGCATTATTTCTTCACTCTCGTAAATTGAGAATATTAAAAAAAAACAAAGAACCAGTAAGTGAGAAACAGGAACCAGGAGGCAGCAGAGGCGGAAAGCGTGAAGCAGCGTGAAATCGGAAAGAAGAAGCAGAGGGAAACTGGAAGTCTGTAGCGAAAAGCATAAAAATAACGAGAAGTTGGAAAAAAGAAGTAGTGGGAAGCAACAACCAAAAACAAAAATGTGCAAGCGGAAACCTGGAAACGGGAAGCAAGGAGTGAGAAGAAGCTGGTAGCAAAAATAAGCGGGAAGCGTGAAACGAAATACCATCGTTCAATCAATTCCTTTATTCCAACCCATTCCAAATTCCAATATTGGATTATAAGGTTGCCATGAATACCGGTCGATTAAATTCCAACCTCCTTCCCATTCATAGAGCACGTGTTCCAATCCCTAACAAATCAGCGCCCCCTGGTGTGCCGGTCTCACCGGGACAGGAGTGATCCTGGCTGGGGTAGTACAATAATATCATATCGTATCGTATCATATCGTACAAGTGTCTTGTCAAATCGATATTAGTACACAGCTAGACAGATTGGCTGTTCTAAGGAACCAACTTCTCCAGCTATGCGTGATGTTATATTCTGTATTTATAGCTTTTCTATAATCCATCTATTAAATGTGTCATGAAAAATGGGTGTGAATAAATTTAAGTGACATAATTTAAAAAAATTTCAGACTCACCTCTATCCAAGCACTTCTTGTAATATATGTATGATCTATTTTTTCTATAGGTTTTGTGTACGTCGATAATATTTTTATTGTAGTTTTGACGTTTATCTGGTATATTGAATTCTTTGAGAAGCTCATTTCTGCATAACCTGAGAATAAAATAAACTGATAATTATGAAAAAAATTTAAAAAACGATATAACAAAAATTTAGTTAAATTTTTCGATGCCTGCAAATTATTTTTTATTGAATTATATTATTTTAAAAAATGTGTTTCGGTTTTGGGTGATCATTGTGCTTCTTTTTTTAATATTTGTTTTATTTCTTGTGACTGTGCCAAAAGAGTCACGATGCCTAAATGAGTAAGTATCTTTTCACTACCCGATTCTCTAACTAAGAAGTATTTTTATTCCAATTATAGCACTGTTTATTTTATAATGTTAATTGTATTAAAAATATAATTTTTAAAATGGGCTATGTTTGGAACCTGTTTCTAAAATGCTTTGGTCCGATTATAATAATTCAGTGGTAGAAACAAGGCGACAGTGGTCCAAACAAGGCATCACTAAAAACATTGTTTTTATTTCACTTTTGTTGTACAATCCTAAGTTCTAAAATTATGTGACTTATCCTGTTATCATATGAATAAGCGGTGGTTTTAAAGAATCACATAATTTTAATCTATGTATCAAATCTAACGAGGTATAGCTAGACGATATTAAGTCGTCCAATCATCGCAAACTTCCCTTAATTACAAATTCAAATGAGCAACTGAGCGAATACTACTCTCTAGTAAGGACAGTCGCTTTCATAAAATCTGGCTAGAGAGATTGTTCACTAACTATTTGAGCACTGCAGGCTACTAAAAATTATAGATCAGATTTACTACCCAGCAGCATCATGAATGCTTTATACTTTAATGAAAACCGTAGAAGAAAGTAATCCCCAAAAACAAAATCAAGAATAAAATACAACTTTTGTATTATCACTATTTTTTTTCTTATTTTAAAAATCGCCTCACAATACCACCCGACCAAAATTGATAGAAACAATTAAATACATCGCATGCCAAACATACCCAAACATCCATTTACACACGATACGTTCACAATATGGCAGGCAATCCATTAACTACGAGGAAGGCAATTTATATAATTGCCTTCCAGATGAAATTACAAAAGAAAAAAGTATGGGCATGTTAAAAAAAGAAATGGTTCTTCCTGAAATTAACTGAAAAAATTAATTAAAATGTATAAAATTGTATTGGGAAATCTTTCCAAGTGAGACCTATTTTTTTTTTTTCATAATATTAAAAAAAAATCAATAAAATATCACCACAAAAGGATATGTAAAATCCTTTTGACTCCAAAATTCCCGTTCAAGAGTTTTTGATACTTCGAAAACAAAATAAAATTGGAAAAGGAAGTTGGAAAATGACCGAGGATATTTTTTTAAATTTACATACCGTAATAAGTTTTTTATTTGTATTATGAAGTAGTATTACTTCTGGAAAAGTCTGTATTTAAGTCACGTTAACTAGGATTGTCAAGATTTCAAACATTTGGGTCATTAATACAAAGTTTCTCAATCACAAACATAAGATACTGCTAACTTCGCCAATTATTCCGCGCTATAATTCCCAGCAAAAAGTTGCTGTGTACCGAATGATCGTAACACGGCATCCCCGGGGTAGGACAAGTAAAACATCACTAACCAGCCCGAGTAATAAACCACCCTTAAGTTATCGCCACTCCCTTTGGTACTTGAGATAATATGATAGTCTTGGCGAGCAAACAGACCCTCCTTCCAACAACAAGATCATATTGAAGACAAAAGAGCCATTTCCCAAAGTCTTGGGGGCATCAAAACCTCTATCAAGCTCTAAAGCTATATTCCAGGGGTGAACAGCTTTTGTCATCCGAATAAACTACTGGATGTTCTTAAGATTTCAATATTTATTAATAAGTTTTATTATTTTATAATCAGTGAATATAATTCAACAGTGGCACTTGCAATCTGTGTAGGGTCAGAATTTGTACACTATTATAGTATCTGCGGAGAAGTTGGGTGTACTATTTTAACTGTCGTGTTTTTCGTGTCTAGGATGAACGGAGTGAATTTGTAGGCATTTATGTTCAAAGACGATGTTTGTGAAAGGGAGAAACGAAAAATGGAGCGTGGCTAAATTTGGGAACTTAACTGTATTATCCGTTAAACCGATTTAGTTCTCTATTCTGTGAGGTATTTAAATTTATAATATGTTTCTCCGTATTTAAATGATAATGTTGTCGAAGTGGTAATGTTTAAAATAAGAATGGGGGGGGGAGTAAATAAAATCATATAAATAAGTCGTCACAATGTGGATTAACTGCAGTTTGAAAATGGCCTTGAACGCCGAAACAGCTGTCTCAATAACAAAAACTAAAAATACTTGTAGAACTTAATAATAATATTATTAAATTTTGTGTTCATTCAGTTTTAAAAAAAATAAATGGAACTCTACAAATTAAATACAAAAACAATTAATAATTAAAACCTGTCTTCGCGAAATCCGGAAAGGTTAATAAAAACATTAATAGCAGGTTCAGTGATGAAAACACGATTTGGGAGAGGAATAAGGCAGATATTTAACAGAAAATCATCGTAGAAGTGAGGCTAGGAGTCCGCAATGAAGATCTATTACCATCCCCTAATATGCTATTTAACCTGCATGTTTCATGGAATTATTAAGAAAAGGAAAAAATAGACCATGCAAAAGAAACTACTATCTGTGAGGCACAGGGAGAAACTTAAGAACAGATTTCTTTGTTATCATAAAATCTACACAACCCATTGCAAAGTTGTCGATCCCTTTGACAAAAATACAAATGAAGTTATTGGGAAACAATGCAAGACCGACCGAAAACACGGGTGTATACAGGTTGTAAAAATATGTACCTGAATTTTTTTTTTAATTCACCTCTCGTTACTGGTCACTCGAGTAACACAATTATAAAAACTAAAATACTTAGAGAACTTTATAACGTTAATTAATAAAAAATAGTAAGTTTCAAAAAACAAACAAAATAACATTTTTTTGCTGAGTATCACTTTGTGGTACATCATATTACATAAAACAAACATTTTAATATAAACAACAAACATTTTTTTTTCGCCATCCGATTTCGCTTAGCTTAAACTTCGCCAGGGCAAATATAATTACTAAAGAATAAGACAGTGTTATTGGTTATGTATAGCTACAGAATATAATAGAGAGAATACAAAAGAAAGGAAAAAGAGATCAAAATATTAGAGGGAGACAACAATCGAAAAGTATTGTGTGTAAGAAGGAGACAACATTAACGTATATAGTAAATAAAACAGTGAAATGGGAAGATAATGCAGTAATTAAAGAGAGATAAGTTACTATTGAAAAATAGGCTACTTTGACTCTCTGTTTTATTTAAAACAATAATAATTAATAGCCGTTATTTTGGTTTGAACATTGCTTGTGAAGCGGATGAACGTAGTAAGAACAGTTGAAAGAAAAGCATATCATGCACAAACCAATTACTTGAATGGGAATGAAGCAAGAGGTTTTTTGTCAGTGGGAGATGTTTTCTACATCTTCCTCTCTGACCTAACATTTTTCTCGATTCGTATGTGTATATTCAATTGTCTGCTTTAAATAATGATATTATTCTTTCTCATGAAACCATCTTAGGTCTTAAGTAATTAAAAAACACAACTATTTTCATAATTTCTTTGGTATTCACGAATTAAAAATTACTTTGTAATCACACCTTTATTAATATACACATATCAACATGTTTCGAAAGCGAAGCTAAAAAATAATAATGTCATGTATGGACTAATGATAGAAATAGAACACAATAATGTAAAAATAGACAAATTATAAACATAAACAAAAATTGGTTAAAGTATGTAATAATTATTCGAAAACGTCAATAAAAAATTCTTATGAAACATTGACTAACAAATATATATTAGACAATAAAAAAATATTTTTTATTTTTTATTAATAATAATACGAAAATAAATCCAATAGGTAGCTATTTAAAAAAAATGTTGGATCGTTGATTATATTAACTATTAACACCTTTTTCCAATTTCAAATTTGTATAATTGTAAACCGGTTGTATTTGTATGTAAATTTTTTATACCTTTATTTATATCCAAAATATGACTGGAAAATTCAGAATACACCTTAGGTGTTCCTTAACTCTAATGTTAAAATTTATTTCCTATATAAAAAAGTTGAAATCATTACAAATTTATTTAAATACCCCCGATTTATTTAAAACATGTATTTAAAAAAATATATTATTAGTATAAAAAGCTGGAAGGATAGTATTTACAATATATATTTTATTTAGAAATATTTGTTTAGTTCGCGTACCAACATCTGCGACCCCTGCTCACAGCAGTTAGCTGCTAGACTCGTAGAGCCGGGGACAAATAGTTATAAAGTTATCAAGATTGGGGACTTGTGTCTATTATTGAAGAATTATGAGTGTCTTGTAACCGCTGCCGCTGGGAAGATGAATTGCCGCCTAACTTCGCAGTTGATAGTGAAGGGTCTGAACTATTCCTAATAAGAAAACTATCGTGGTTTTGTGTCTGGCTATGAGTAAACAAATGCTTTGGTGATTATGTGAAAATCGTTTCAAAATGATTTTTCTTAAGTACTGCGATGATGTATAATTAATACCCCTTGTAAAATACGGCTTAAACTGGATATAAAATTTAGGATAACTGGATGGAGAACTGCCTCGGGCAGTCATACAAAATGGCTCAACATAGCCTAAAAAAGAGCTCTTAATATAATAAGGAAATCCATTGAAAAATATAATGGCTTTAAAAATATGTATTCATATCGATCAGCAAACGCCGATTCTGGATATATAACTTTTTTATAATTAATTATACGTAGTGTAATAGCTCCCCTCCCTAACTAATGATAATATTTTTTTTTGATGCCTGTCGAATATATGCGTCGAATATTTACGACGAATATTTTCTGCGGTCGCGCTGCTCCGATTCCGCTTAGATTCTGATTAGATTCTAAAAAGATTAAAATATGTTTAATTAATCACCTGATCAATTAAATATTTCTTAGCAAGCCGACCTTCCTCTTCCTCGTTTATTTGGATCCGCCCCTCGCACGTTGTGTAAATTTTTTGTTTCGGTCATCAGGACGTGATCCAGGTTTGTGTGGTAACTTTTGGTTCTTTTAGACTTTGGGGTGCTGCTTTCTGTTGATTTTTTAAATGACTCTGATACAATCTACTATCTTGAATTTAAATTTCATATCTCCCGCACTCCGAACTACTCTTCACAATATAAATACTATTATTCGGCTTACATTAATTGATATAGGCACTCGCCTTAGAGACCTAATACCTGAATTGGATTACCATACCTAGAATAATGGGAAATGAGAATTCCTACCGTGAATGCACATCTCGCCCTCGCCTCGGAGAGTCTGTACGCAGCAACTGATGAAACGCTAACACAATCGAATAAATGACATATTTCATGATGAACCAATTAACATTATTTAACTACGTAATCACTCGGTTCTACGGTTAGGTATTTTTTTCAGTTAGTTATATTATACGATTTATTAGTTCTACGGGTAGGTATTTTATTGGTTTGGTATCGAGATAAGACATGGAATTTGCTTTTAACAATTGGTCACCTCCATAGCCTCAACTTCATTGGGTGGTGGAAGTCAAATTCCAGCCCACTGAAGTACCAATTCCAGCTCCTCCGGTTGTTTTAATTTAATTGAAGATTGCCATGTTTATATCTCTTGCCAGAGGATGATTTGGGTTCCGGAACTGGTGAAGGTTTTTCATTCACAAATATGCACTGGGAGATAGCTCTACCAGATTTAAGGCACAAGTGATTGGTGTTGGTGATTTCGTATCCATCAATATACACGAGGTGTCTCGACGTAGCTCAATGCATAGAGGATCAGCTCCTGGTGCTTTGGGACCCATCAATATACACGAGGTGTCTCAACGTAGCTCAATGCATAGAGGATCAGCTTCTGGTGATGTTACGGCGCGTCAGACATCTCGTATTGGGGAATACGAAGGAACTGTTTGTCGAGGAGATCGACTTGTGTCGGCGAAATATATATTTTGTGAAACGAGGGTTGTGAGGCCTCATGACACGTCTGGGAAGAGATCGCAGCGACCTTTCTTTGGCGGCCTGTCGCGATATCCATCCAAACATATACGTACTTGTCAATAATATATGTAAACTGTAGTTTTTATAATCTGCAATACGCTAGTTTTTCCAGTGCATCCCAGAGTGTAGGATATTAAAATACAACGTTTGTGCCCGCTGTAAGATAACACCTTCATGTATAAATTCTAATATAAATATCAATAATTACAATACACATGATAAACGTAAGTTTTACATATTTTAACTCCTGTCGGAGTGTGATTCTTTAATTTAATTGATGATTGCCATCTTTTTATCCATCAATATACACGAGGTGTCTCGACTTAGCTCAATGCATAGAGGATCAGCTCCTGGTGCTTTGGGACCCATCAATATACCCGAGGTGTCTTAACGTAGCTCAATGCATAGAGGATCAGCTTCTGGTGATGTTACGGCGCGTCAGACATCTCGTATTGGGGAATACGAGGGAACTGTTTGTCGAGGAGATCGACTTGTGTCGGCGAAATATATATTTTGTGAAACGAGGGTTGTGAGGCCTCATGACACGCCTGGGAAGAGATCGCAGCGACCTTTCTTTGGCGGCCTGTCGCGATCTCCATCCAAACATATACGTACTTCTCAATAATATATGTAAACTGTAGTTTTTTATAATCTGCAATACGCTAGTTTTTTCCAGTGCATCCCAGAGTGTAGGATATTAAAATACAACGTTTGTGCCCGCTGTAAGATAACACCTTCATGTATACATTCTAATATAAGTATTAATAATTAAAATACACATAATAAACGTAAGTTTTACATATTTTAACTCCTGTCGGAGTGTGATTCTTGGTGAATGGGGTCTTCGTTATGATTCAATCACAACGAGATCACCGTTGAATCTAGAGTTGCGGAAAGCTGCTGTCGCCAAGTCATTTCATTATACAGCCAGGAAAACTCCATACGTGCACCAGAAAAGGGTAGCGAGTCCACTGCCAACCTCGTCCCTCCGCCTCCCAGTAAAAACGAGTAGGAAAGCCAATGACGAATAATTGTTCCCATCGATTAATTCCTCTGTGAAAACGTCCCTTCGCTATTGAATATTGTCAAAGGTAGGCATCGATCCATGACACCTTGGAATGTGAGTCCGCTCAAACAATCCCAAAATGCCGACGCTATGCTGGGAAAATAACTCACCAACGCCAGGATAGTAGGAGAACCAGGTCTACCCTCTGAATCAACGGGTACCTTCAACATTCAAAGTCCAGTTCTTTGTCCATGAGGGATAATTAGGCGAAGCCAGACCGGCATGTTGTCTCCTTCGCTCGCCCTCCAGGTAGGTAGGGAGCCTGTGAAAGTCCACTCGCTCTCCCCTTAACCAGCGTACGCGGGATCGAACGTGAAGGTAGATGAAATCACTTATTGACATTGATTGATTATGATTTAACTCAATAAAAGACAATTGTACAGGTAGGTATCTATTGAAAATTATCATAAGTACCTAAATATATTTCTGTAAAATAGGTATTTTTGAATACTTAAAGGTTGACTACTTGTATTGAGTGACGGTAATTACACTGTCGATAGTGCCTGTGTGAAGATAAACTGATGTGTAACGAGATGTTATCATAAAATACTTAATGAAGTTATATGTACCCGCTCGGGTATCTTAAAATGTATTTGCATACCGATATATCAGAACGGTTCTGATCCAGTTTACAAAATATTTATTCAATTTAGACTCTGTAACGTGATTAGATTTTTGTTAATGTTGGGAAGCTGGTTAATGTAGTTGTTAGTAAATTAATAAAACTTACCATACTTCTTAGTGCATATCCAAAATATCTTCGTTTAATCACAAACCCAACCCGCAAAGCAGTAACTACCATTCCCACGCGCGTATTTTTAGCATGCTAAAACACCATGCAATACCCAGACAGTATACTCTCTAAAACCCGGCTTTCACTCTCTTCTCCCAAAAACGACCCTCCTCCTCTCGACTCTCTAAACCGCCTCTCCCTGCCTACTCAAGACCGACTTCCCTCTTCCCCAACTCTCCAAAACCGACTATCACCTCGTCTTCCGAACCGATCACGTCCATACTCCACAACTGACTGTCTCGACTCTCTCTCCCGAACCCACTACCTCCCTGCTCCACCACTGACTGTCTCGACTCCTCTCCCGAACCGCCCACGTCGCTACTCCACAACTGACCCTCTTCCCGACCCGACCACGTCCCTAGTCCCCGACTGACTGTCCCGACTCTCTCTTCTCTCCCTTCCAACCGACTGTCCCTTATCTCCCTTAAGACCGACTCCCCGTTGTTCCTTGCACAGGTCCGTATTAGGTATCCTTCGCCAACTTAACAAACTTATAATTCTTTTAAATTATCTCTTTTAAACCAACTATTTTGAGTAAGATATTTACTTACTGGTTGATCCCACTATCAAACCAAAATAGGTACCGTTCCTTCTAGATTGCTTGGTTTAGAAATCCGCTCAGGCAATAATAACAACAA
>JAHDVE020010724.1:0-15305 GCA_022606495.2 Halesus radiatus
GGATCGTAAGGAGTGGAGCAGCCAGATCCTCAGCAATGAGGCAACGATAAAATGACATACTATTTGTACGATCTGAAAAAAAAATAGTTTTAATGTACCCAGTGGCGTGCATGGAGTTTCTAATCAGGGTAGGTTGTTGAAAAAATATTGAATTAATTGAAATTTAAAAAAATACTACCCCAGACCACCTTGTGCACGTTTTCGCAAAGAATGGCAAAGCCGCTGGCCTGTTGGATTATCTAAGCCACATAAAATATCCAAATAACTGCTTTATGTATGGATATTACAATTCAATTACTGCATATATAAAATATTCATCCTTTTTTCGATAAATAAAGCCAGATAATAATTATTTCGTTAGTAAAGTTCTTCTAATTAATGGATGTACCAAAATATGTCACTGATTGCTTGCTATATTTAGTAGGATTGTCGAAAGGCACTGTCTTTTAGATACTAACACAAACGAGTCGTCCCTTGACGCGTATTTCGCACACATGTACATTTGAATGCATAGAATAGAGTCAGGATTAGAATATGTATCATTTTGCATATTTAGTTCCTGCCTTTGATACGTTATACCATAGTGTAGCGATCGGTGTGGCGCTCGCGGCGCTGCGTTTAGTGGTCGGTTGGCGAGGATTTTTCAAAGAGAAGATTGATTTCTTGGAATAAATTTATAAATGTTAACATTATTTATATATTTACGCGAGTATAATAGAGTAGCAGTGCTTATGTGCCTATATGGACGGAACGCCTCTGAATGTACCCCCCATTGAAAAAAGCTGATTGTGTAATTTTTTTGTCTTATCAATGTTTTATTTCCTCTATTTCAGCTATCGTGGCTTCTGATCCCCACAGTGCTGATGGCGCTTCTTCACAAGGGTTGCCAGGGAGCCCCCGCAGCAGAGCCCCTGTCTCCGGAGCACCCTGAAGCCCTAGAGGCTGCTGCCGGTAACTATGATTACTTATACTAATACTCACTGAAAGATAATGCCAAGAAGTGTGATATATTCCGATTGATAAGAAAACAGATTGTCTTGATGATGAACAATGCAAGGCTGTCTGAAACGTTGACTTAAGAATGATGAAATGCAACACGATATAATATCCCAAAAATCAGTCCTGTTAATACTTTTGGCTCTGAGAATCCTAAATCATTCAGAAAGAAAGTACTTAATTTAACTAGGATGTCGTAGTCAGACTCATTATAATGATCAATGACTCTTATTGAAACCTGAAACAGAAAACAAAAAGGAAACGGTCGCAACTGGAACTCGAACCCAGATCCTCTAGCCTGACCCGGGCCTGGCGTCTCGACGAATTTAGCTATTAGGACTTAATAATTATTATTACGCCAGTCCCAATAAAACTAGAAGATCTGTTTTCGGGTACCAGTTGATACATTTTCACTTTTTCTGTTTCATGTTTCATTGAGATTTGTTAATATTATCTTCTTCAATGATTAAATATTACAATGAAGTTTTTAAGCTTCAATAAGTAATTTCAATAAATTGAATAATAGTTATGTCTTTCTGAAATTGTTAGATTTTACATATGCATTATTTGCGACTGACAAACGAGGTAACAAACTTAGAAAAAATGTTATTAAAATAAGCGACTGAACTTCATTCTATTGATTTACGGTCGTTCTTCCCAACCCGACTGAGCAACTGTTGAGCCGAAATTTTGCCTCAACACTGTTAAAATTCACAATTTCGTTCTACCCAATCGATCAAATTTACGATCGATTTTTGTGGATTAAGTTCACCTCATTGTTAAAATGTTCAATATTGAATGACAAAGATTTATTTCCGTTTTCGAAAGTCAAAACATGTTTTTTGTATGTTTTAAATTAAACTGAAGAGAATCCAACTTATTTTAGTCATTATAAGCTATGTTTTGTCTTGTTATTTCACTCATCGAGAAACGTCAAATGTCGAATGTACAAAACGAACAATGTGCTTTGCGTCATTATCAAAAGTCAAGAAAATACTTTTATTTTTAACATACACATTTTTTAAGGATAAAGTGTTGGTTTATATATCAGTTTTTAAAGGAAATATATATATATATATATATATATATATATATATATATATATATTCATAATAAATACAATATTAACTCATCTATGTTAAGTTTACATTAAAAAAAATTACTTTGATATCACTTTATTGTCTTAAAAGTGGGCGGCTACTATTTTATTGTCTATGAAAGTGGGCGGACACTATTTTATAGTAGGCCGGCACCTCCATAGACAATGTAGGATAAAAAATGTTTGGAAAAAGAAAATAGAACGAATACTTAAAAAAACAGTTCGCTGATCGGTGACTCAGATTGATCATTCGAAAAGTTGGGAAGAACGGCCTAGTATTTGGAAACACGTTCAAAATTTATTGGAATCAGCTCACAATCAATCTTTTAGTAATTGAATTACTTTTTAATTGATGTCTAAAACCAACTTTTGAACACAAACGAGCCTTCTTTATGGCAGATGATAGTAAGACAATATTACTCTTATTTAAAAAATTATATTCCAAAAGCAAAACATAATTATAGACATTCGAATCGACATGGTTGTTTTTTAACACCATCTTCGTTGTGTTTCGACCACCCATTAATAACGTGAACCGATAAAAAATGATTTACAATCGAATATTTTGAATGTCAAAAGGTTGTTGAATGCGTGTTGTATAAAAAATCATAGAATTCCAAAAGAGTGATCAATGTCTATTTTGTTGTTGATCTCCTAATCTAATAGTAGATATATTTGTTTTCAGATGACCTAGAAGTATCGGAGACCCACTATAAGAGTTACGGAGGTCACGGAGGCGGCTTCGGAGGAGGCTATGGAGGTGGTTTCGGGGGAGGTTTCGGAGGAGGCTTCGGAGGAGGCTACGGGGGTGGTTTCGGAGGTGGTCACGGAGGAGGGTACGGCGGAGGCTACGGAGGTCACGGAGGCGGCTACGGAGGTCACAGAGGAGGAAAGGTGGTCGTAGTCCTAGTCAAAGGAGGTGGCTATGGAGGTCACGGAGGTCACGGAGGCTACGGAGGTGGTTTTGGAGGAGGCTACGGAGGAGGTTTCGGAGGAGGCTTCGGGGGTCACGGGCACGGTCACTATCACGGATGATGATTCTGCATTTAAAATTATGATGCTCTAATCTCTCTCCAAGCTTTAAATACATGTATTATTATGTTTGTAATGTTTTTATATATTTTTTTCTAATATTTAGAAAATACTAACATACACGAGAAAAAATAAATTATGATGTATTGCGAATGTTGACACGAACACAGGTGCATTGCTTGCGTACAGCACGTTTCAAACTTGTTAATCAACTACAGAAAATAAAATTCAAGTGAAATAGAACAACATTTTCTGATTAATACAATGAAAAGAATGATCTGGAAAATTTTTGGAATAATTGTAAAAAATGTTGGAATATTCAAATTATACTCGTATTCACTTAAGCATGACAAAATACTGTTTCTCATTAATACTTTTCGAGGATACATGAACATGTATATATATATATATATATACACATGTGCTGCAATACACACAATACCAGGTATCTGCTGTTCGTTTGCGTGATTTATACCTTTTGCATTGTTAAATGATTAAAATATGTTGATTTATATATGATGCAATAAACCATGACCTTTCTCGTTTTTATTGTTTTATTTGTATTCAAATTTATGGTTGCGCTAATGCATTGAAGTCTTCAAATTAAATTAATATACCTGTGATAAAAAAGTAAATAAACAGACGATCTGGTTCAACAACTTTCCAATGTTATGTTTTCCGGAACGTACAAGGATGTGATAAAGACCATCACAACAATGAAGAGGTTTAAAAAAAATTATATTACCCACAATCTATATTATATTACATTTGTCCTTCTGTACGTGAGTAATTTAACCTTTTTAAGTATCGGTTCCCAACGTGGGCGTTGGAGAGATCCAGAGGGGGCGTTAGTGACCTCAAAAGAAAATAAGGGGGCGCTGACGGGTTACAAGGGGCAGTGAAGGGCTGAAATTGGGGGCGAAGGCAACGAAAACATTTTGATTTATTTTTTCCTAATGTATTTTATTTTTTTATTGTTTTATATTAATTACATACACTACGGTAATATTTCATATATTATGGTACTAAAATCTACAACAAAATCCCACTATCCTTTAAAAATCACAACAACAATGATAAATTTAAAAATCAAATAAAACACTGAATACGTTACACAGGGAGATCTGAAATTGAAAATATATTAACACCCAATAAAGACTAACACCGAAACCACTCAACTGCACTGAAAACACCCCACCGTAGAATATATTTATTTTTTTCATCAATCATATCAATTGAATACAATGTAATTTAATATTTTGTAAATGAAATCCTCAGCACGGGAAATCCCCGTGGAGATATTATTATTATTTGTTATGAAAAGAAGATAATAAAACATTATTATAATATTATTATTATTATTACTGGGAATTTGTACCCGCTAAGCCACTGCAAGTAGATTGTCAGCAAGCGTTTAGTTCATAAATATTATATAATACAACAATAAATAACAATCATACAAATGTAGCTCAATATATGTACCAGCGTGTTATTATCAATGTAGACAAATTATTGAAAAAATATTTTAAAAAATATGAAAACGGCATAACAATATTTTTATAGCGATACTAGACTCCAATTACATAATATAGATTTAAATAGTATTATAAAAATATCCAATACAGTATTAAACAAATTGACAAATAAAAATAATTAAACAGTATTAGTTTTGTTACAGTGAGGATAGACATAATATAATAGTAGTAATTAAATATTTTTAAACATAACCGCAGCTATCAAGGAGACCATCATATTTGTTCAATACACAATGTAAAAAAGAGCAAAACAGCGTAAATACAGCAGACATCAAGGAGCTATACAATCAAGGAGACCGTCATATTTGTTATCATCGATACACAAGGTTACTTTCCCAAAGTCAACACTTTAACATCAGTGAGAATTTCTTCATAGAGCAATTGTTTTTAAATTTGTTTGGCAACTTGCTTAATATAAATGGTACAATGTATTCAAGGGTTCGTTGACCATATTTATTTTTAAATATTGGCACTATCATTCCTATATTTTGTGTGAGTCGTGTATTGTGTACATGATTCACCTCTGCCTTATACGGACTGTCAGATATATGTTGCAGTAGAATTTTTTACCACAAAAGAGCACGAATAGGTAATACATTAATTGATTTGTAGATGATATCAATATCTCACATTTGCTGAAAAACTGTTTTACTTACTAGCAACTTTACCACGGCGTATTGAATCAGCTGTAAAGTTATCATAGGTACATCGTTAAAAGAATCATTTAAATCATGAAAATCTATCGTCCTATTGATTCTATATATAAAAGTGGGAGCTGAAACAAATAAAGTTGAGAACCTCTGTTTTAAATGATATCCACAGGTTGAGAGGTTGTTGGGTAGGGAGGGGAATCTGAGGGGGTGGGGGGGGGAGAGGAAGGGTGAGAAGTTCTTAAGACCTGGACTTTTTAAAATGTGGATACCGCACAAGAGTCTAACTGCTCCCCACCGTTCGGAGCCAATTGGACTATGCCATCCTCAATTGGGTTATGTTGTGAGGTTAATGAAATGAGAAGGGGAATGAGATGGGTAAGAGGATGGGCGGAGTACCTGGCTATTTAGAGCTGATAACTAAATAAAGCGAATGTTAAAATCTTTAAAAAATTTAAATATTTAAATTTAAATAAAGAAATTATTCTTCAATTTTTTAATTTTTTTAAATTAAAATTTTTAATTTTTAACTTTGTTAAATTTTAAAATTGAATATATTTTAATTCGATTTACAAATATGCACATCTCTTTTGAGCAATGCTTGTGTAGAGAAGCGGAGTATACATATTGTATTTACATAAAAAAATGTAAAAGTGTTACGAGAAAATGGTGGTTGAAAATGGTTTAAATGTTAACCTTACTGAGTTGGAGGTTTACATTATGGAAAAAAGAGAGTTTTGATTTAGTAGTAAACACAATATAATATATTAAAGTACAATGCGGCATAGAATATTTACCGTATAGCAAAACGGTACAATCTTATAGGGGTATATATGTGACAATATGAGTGTATTGTTTTTTGTGTGTTTGACTTTCGGGGAGTTTTAATCATATTTTGAAGTGTTTTTAAGCTGACTTCAGCCGATGTTGGTTGGGATTACCTGCCACATCAAATAACCGGTTCATTAACAAGCATTACTGGATATTATTTAGAATTTCAATATTTTTTCGACCGATCCAATTGGATGAAAGAAAGTCAACATAATGTGATATTTATTTCATTACTAAAGTTGTACTAATCAGCAGAGGTACCAACAGATGGCCCAGGTTGCTACATTTTTCCCAATAGGCACGGCCTTTGGCGACATTAACACAAACGAGTCTTCTCTTGAAGACACATTCTTCCACAGATGTAATTTTTTTTGTATAAAATACCGACAACACTTGAATATGATATTTTGCATTCTTAGTTCCTGCTTTTGACACGTTATTGATGGGGCGGCGCTGCGATTTGTAGCTGGAACTTCGCGCGTACATTTGAAAGTATAGATTTATTTCTTGCAATATTCATATAAATTTTAATATTATTTAATTTGTGAGTAAGGTAGGGCAGGCAGTGCTTATATGGAATGCACGCCTCTGTACATAAGTAAATTATGAAATAAATAATTTAATTAAAACTTTATTTCAGAGACAGTTGACATCCAAAGTCTATAATTTCCCCTTTGCGTTGGTGTGTTAATTCATCTTTTCCGGGTTTTATGTTGAAAGCACGACAGTTACCAGACCACACAAATATTAACTTATCCAAATCGCGCGAAGGTACCCATATAGTTTAAAAAACGATATTTATTCACGCTTAAATATACAATATAGATCCTTCGTAAAATGTTTTTAAATCCTTCTAAACATTTCAATCCCGTCATAATTTCGTAAAATTCAACACCGAATCTCTGTTGACAATTTAAATCCATTCGTTACACCTGTGAACCAAAGTTTCTGCATGGTGCCCAGATCCACTTGCTAAAATTACAACGAAATCACGCGCTCCTTATGCAGGTGCCGACAAGTTTGAAATTCCCGCATAACATCGGCCGCATGTTTTAATTTACGCAAAAAAAAACATCACGTAAATGGGCGTTTTTTTTATTTTGTGAAGTCTGGTCATAAGTATTAAAATGTTTTACGATTATATTAAAAAAAAATAATTAACATAATAACAAGACGACAATATCGGAAAAATGATTGGTAAGTAGGAGATTTTGTCCTGTAAACATTCTTTTTAGGTCTAATACTTTATCTTTTTCAAGTCTTATAAAAAGAAACACCAAAAAATGGACGGTTACACGAAAGGCTTAGTCGTGTTCTACTTGCAGTATTTAATTAAATCATCTACGATATTTCTAGGCCATCAAATTCTCAAACCGAAAACACATGATTTTGCATTCCTTCCAATTGCATCGCCGTAAGTAGGTTTTTTAAAACCATCTAATACCGTATTAGAAATGAGGAGATACGAACAAAATGCAAAACATAAAACAATAAGAAAGGTCAGCAATGTAGAGCAAATCGATTTATTGGAGAAGTATGGAAAGTGCTGATATGTATTTATTTATTGATAAATTTACTATTTATTTATTTTTATTTATTTATTTGTTTATTTATTTGTTTTTTTATTTATTTATGTATTTATATATTTGTTTATTTACAATTTTTCATTTATTTATTCATTTAGTTATTTATTTATTTACTTATTTATTTATTTATTTACTTATTTATTTATTTCCTTATTTATTTATTTACTTATTTATTTATTTATTTACTTATTTATTTATTTATTTACTTATCTATTTACTTACTTATTATTGTTTATTTACACCTATTACAGGTTTTTAGATGGACATTTACAAATAATATTTGACGCTTTTATCCAGAGTTAAATAATTTCAAATAACCTATCTCTACTCTATGAAAAAAACCCTAGTAATGCATGCTTATACCGTAACGTTGATGTACCAAATATATCAAGAACATCGAAGTATTTGTTCCTCAGATGTTAAATCCATCGCATAGGGGAATAATATTGCGACGCTGAAGTTGAATTGTCACAACACAATGGTAGGTACTGTCTTGTTTTATCATATTAGTACAAACTTTTGGCCATCACTTTAATACGAAATATGGAGCAATCAAAAAATACCCGTATTATTTACAAATATAAGAAAATTGATGGTATACAAATATGAGAAAAGAGTATAGAGAAAGGTTAAACATGTTAGTTTTATTTACGAAGTATCAGAGTTGTCCTCGCAGCTTTTATCGTAACATCAGCAGGGAGATATGAGGTCATTGTTTTAATGGGGATTCCCCGAGGCCCGAGGTCCAACGGAAGGTCACCAAGCAAACTCGCCAGACCACTTCACCTGAACCTACCTGTAGTACCACCTGCACCTGAACTACAGTGGTGTGCACCAGTCTGGTCGAGAACACAACGGAGATTTTTTGGAGAGTTCAACACATAAACTTTAAAAAAATGTTTGACGGCATACAATAAAAATATATATAGGCACATGTGCATAATAACTAATTTAAAAAGCAGTGTAGTATACATTTACAAAAAAAAAAATCTTTGAATTTTCAATTTCCCTTTTAACATAAATAAGTCTTTCAGTTTGGTTGGATATTTTTAGCCTTAAAACCTAAATAAATTTTGCGTGAAGCAGTCTTTGCGCAAAAATTACATTTATTTTAATGAAAAACCATAGCCTGAATTTTTGGGGTTTGAGCGTGAAAAATGGTGTAGGTACTTACTTGTATCCATAAACCCTTCCCTGCATCTCTTTGTTTACTTAAATACACATACATATTTCTTTTAGGAAACTGTCAAAATCATTTGTATTATTTCTCCAGAAACGGAGAGTCAAATTTGCAACAAACAAAACGTAGAATCGTTGTTTTTTTTTTTTTTAAATAATTTCATTAGATATCTGCCAACATGAAAAAAGAAGGACCGCTTTTTATTACCTTGATGTATTTATTCGAAACATATTCACACCACTGTAAATAAATAATTATGCAGCGCAAAATAAATACATAACATACGATCAAATATTATGTTTGTCATGCGTGCATCACATCACTGTGGATGAATCACTTTTATTATTAACAGGGACTCAAAATATTAAACATAGAAATTATTAGTGTTTCGATGGTGGGTTTATGTTTAACCATTTTACACATATCACGGTGGCGTTTTCCGTTATTAGCGATTCGCCAATACAATTAAAATTTCTTTTCAATTTTTATTGGAATAAATTTTGAAGCTTATAAACCGCATTGTAATACTTTTTCAATCATTGAATATAATATTAACAACAGAACTATTAAATTAAATATGAAACAGAAGAGACACAGACAAACGGTCGGATCTGTGAGGCAAAATGTTTATTTTCTGTGTATTCTATTTCATATTTCTTCAAGGATAATTTTTTATTTATTTTGAAGTTTATAGCTTCAACGACTTATTTCAATAAAAAATGAATATTAATCCTATAGACTTATAGAAAAAGTAAATAGATGTCCCATGTAAATAAACATCGGATTGGTATATCCGAGACATTATCTAGATTGCAAATAAATACCGGTAGAATTTTGCAGTCAATATAGAAAGATAGCAATAAAAATGGTTACATGATAAATCAACCTACACAGTATTAATCGGCATACTTTTTAAAAGTAATATAAAGTCAGAAAAGTACGAAAAAAAAATATCCCGAAAACTTAATCTTATCTAACCTAATTACAATTTTTTTTTATTTAAAAATAATTATAAAAATTAAATTGATTTAATAAAAATATTGATACACCACACACACATATATATATGCCTGTTTCGGTAATAGATCAACAAATGTTGGTGGATCAACAAATTCAAACGGATCAACAAAAATCTGGCGTACCGTCACGTCTGATTAACATAGTACGAGAAGGGATCTTTATATATATTAATTAGGTTAGGTTAGATTGGGCTTTTGGAATAGTTTTTTTTTTCGTACATTTTAATGACCTGTGTCAATTCATACGTGTGTTGATTTATCCGGTGACCACCAAAATATATGGGAATTAATTGAAGATTATGTTGAAGTACGATATCGATCAAAATGATGGAAATCAAAAAAGTGGCTCGGTTGGAGGGGTCCTGGGTTCGTGTCCCGGATGCGACCGTTACGTTTTTATTTTCTGTGTCTTTTCTGTTTCATATTTTCTTTGCTTTGATAACTTCTTATTAAACGGTGATGTGCAAAATTGCATAGGAGTAAAATGACATAGTAAGTAGCTTCATAGCATAACTCGATCGTGTCTGAAATATGAACCAGAACGAAAAATGTATTCTACTTAGAAGCACCGCAAACATTTATTAGATTCTTAAGGTTCCCGAAACGAGCAAGATTAATGGCCTATTATTGCCTATTGCCGAACAATTGTCTTATCCGGCAATAGTCTTGCCGGACAAGGTGTTAGAGTATATCCTAAACGTATAAGATAAATTCACAACACAAAAACACGATCTCCTGCAACAACCCTATTAAACTTGTATAAACTTGGAAACAAAATCGCGAAATTATTTAATATTAGCTTATGTGATGCTTTTTTTGGAATAAAGTTATGAAGTTATGAATTCTTGCTTGTCGTTTAGGTGCGATCTAAAACTCTAAACAAAGAAACAATAATTTGAAAATTTTATTTCTTTCCAAACATTTATTTTTTAAATAATAAAACTCTTAAAAGCAGGTACCGAATTGTGTTTTCCATTTTGAAAATATTCTATCCAAACAAACCTTCTTTTGAATGTGTAATCTGTGGCTAACCAGAGTAGTATATCTATGGGCTAACCTCAATATAACATGGCGGGTTCAATTATTTTCATATAAATTTTAAAACGTTATAGCAACAGTTTACACATTAGATTTCATTCAAACTACTCTTTAAACTTTCCCAGAAGTTATAAGAACAAACTGCGCTATTTATATTTATTATATATATTAATAAGGACAGACAGACAAACATTCATTTTTATACATATTGACTTCGAAATTGAGAATTTAGATGCAATACTACTTATGGTTAAATGAAACGTCATACGCGCTCACAGACTTTTAACACTTGATGCTCTTAAATATTGAAACGGATTGTTTGCTGGCGGGTGTACATACGGAATATGAAAGAGAATAAGTTGTTGTTCAAAGTTTAATGCTTAAGGCCTTCAAGATACTTATAAAAATACTGCATATGTTAGTTTTATAATAATATATTGTAATTTTATTAGTTTATTGGAGGACTTGAGATTTAAATCTACAGTAAAAATTTATTCCATTCCATATTCCGTATGTACACCCGCCAAAAATTTGAATACATAACCCCATCTGCGAGTGCGCATTACGTTTCGTTTAGCCTTAAACGCATACGAGTACAAGTTGTTTTTGTTCCCAGCGCCTTATCTCCAACCCCTTCTTTATCTGCTAATATTACTTCTGTAGGTTTTCCACAGATGGAGCTACACGCAAAAGTTTGAACACTAGTTCTAAGCGATTCTTGAATTTCATCGTTTGTTTCAACGCAAACTATAGTAAAAGTAAGAGTTAAACGGCTTGCTAAAGCTAAATTTCCCCAAAATGCATTTTTAAATCAATTTAACTGCTTGTTTTGAGTAAATTTTAACATTAGCTTTTGCTCTCCGAAAACTGGTAGTCACTCCGCCATTTTAGGTAGGGAATATCACACTTCGATTTATCATGTATAATATTATAAATGTTGAAAATTACGACGAATTCCTCATCCATGACGGATTCAAAATTCAAAATTTCGACCACGCGTAAACAATATGCTCATTTGGGACGATTCTGAAATTTTGGCGTGATTATCGTATGTCGAAAGAAATTTGTTACGCTTCAAATTCAAGGTGATATTACAACTACTGGAAGGTGACAGTTTTGGTAGCGGGTGAGTGACAAAAAGAGACGCACTTTAATTATGCAACAAAGCGACAAAGAAATAGATTTGACCGAAGAGATATTGTCGTAGTATCGGTAGCCGTGCTCACTCGTTGGCAAAACACGGCAAAACGTCGACAAGAATTAATAGGTAATACACGACAATGTTGGGCAATAGTGCCCGACACTACGAAAATCTTGACGGCAAGATAATGCAGTAAAATCTTGCTCGTTTACGAGAAGCCTTTACGCGCCGGTTTTTTTATTTTGCCCGGTTTACCAATAAATACGCCGTGGTTATAAGTTAAGTTTTTCACTATTTGAACCTTACGTGCTGCGTAATATTTACACCGCGTAAATAATAAAACGGGTTAGGAATGATAAATTGATATACTTTACATTAGTTTATAATTATTATCAAATAAAATACAACATAAAAAAAATATATATGTATATTTTTATTGGCGGAAAATAACATCTATATATTCAAAAATTCATGTTTGTTTATCTGTCTTCGATTTTATCGAAAATTACCCGACCGGTTTCGCTGAAAATAGCACAGTTTGTTCGTATTAGTGCCGGGGAGGTTTAGCAAGTAGTTTGAATGAAATCCAATATGTAAACTGTTGCTATAACGTTTTAAAATTAGCATGAAAAACATTGAACCCGCCATCTTTTACTTAGGTTAGCTTATAGATATACCACTTAGGTTCGCCACAGATTACATATTTAAAAAATAACGTTTTTTTGGGTACAATATTTTCGAAATGGAAAATATTAGTAGGTACCTACTTAAGAACTTTTATTTAAATACGTTGTTAAAAAATTAAATTTTGGATTGAAATAAATTTTTCAAATGAATGTTTCTTTATTTAGAGATAGTAGATCGCTGTCAAATCAATTATGGCACCCAAACGACAAGCGAGAATTCACAACTTCATGACTTTATTCCAAAATTCAATAAATAATCCCGAGCAAAGCCGGGTACACATCGGCTAGTAGCTAATATTTCATTATATTTTTGCGATGTTCAGGTCAAATGGTTTTTCATAACCCTATATGATCGTTTAATTCGTATTCATTTTTATATACTCGATAATAAGTCTTGTACTCATGAATATATAATCGTGTTTAAAAAAATTACATTCAACAAAATCCTACGTCAATTGGTACGTTGTCAGGTATTCCTAGAACATACACAGGTACACTATAAATTGAAAAAATCGTGCCTATAATATTTTATTACAGTATTCCAATATTTTTTGCAAGCATTCCAGTGTATTGATAAACAAAAATGTTTACAAAATTTGAATATCCTTCGTATTAAGAAGAAACGCTGCGCGGCCTGTTTCATACAAAAATTAATTTCGGATTTGAGGCCAAAATACTCACCTAAACCAAATGATGTTTTTTTTTTTTTTCAATCAAAAAGTGTAGTAAATATCTAGTACGGATTAGAAGTAATTTATTTATTTTTGTATTTCATCATGAAATATAGGCCATTAAAGGAATTGTTTTTTCGCGATTTTAGAGGCACCTTCAACAATAATTTGGGGGATAACGGTGATGCGAAAAAAAAACCTTTTGCCATGACTTCTTTTAAAATACAATGTGTTATAAAATTTAAAAAATAATAAAATAAGCATTATGAAGAACTTTAAATTAAATAAAAAATGACCATTTATGTTGGAACACAAATTTGCCGTACATATTTTAAAATATCTACCCAAAAACGTTTTTTTTTTAAATACAATAAACTCGCGAATAATTTTCTAAGTTGCCTCTAAAATTACGAAAATTCTTTTTTTTTTAATGGCATATAATTAAAAAATTTAATCAAAAATAAATAAAATACTTCTCATACATACTAGATATTTACTAAATCTTTAATTAAAAAATAAATATCGTTTAGTTTGAATGGGCATTTTGGCCTCAAATCCAAAATTAAGTTATGTATGACATAGGCAGCGCAGCCGTTCCTCTTAATACCCCAAAAATTAATGAATGACAGTATGAGCCATATTTATATTCATGTTACCTAATTTATTGTACTTAATATTCAGCCCTGTTAGTTATGTTTAACTATGTGTTTTATTGTTATTAGCAATTTTATCCTACACAACAGTTAATTCTCTTCATTGGCGTAATAATAGTTTTAAAATAAAATATTATGACTTTAATGTCAACTATATACAGGTGATCTTTAATAATAATAATAATAATAATAATCGGATGATTTGTATAGCGTCGTTTTTGTGAAAAATCACCTCAAGGGCGCTGTACAAATATTACTTCCTATTCTTTATCTAATTATGTACAAACAGATACAGAAAAACACACTTACCTGGGAGGTCGCTTCAGATGGACACAGTTTTATAAGAAAATTAAAGTATAGAGATCATAATTTGACAGTTGCTATTTTATCCCCCTTAAATTGATGTTACATTTATTAGAAGATTGGTGGCAGAAGAAGAGTTGGTATTTATTGAATTATTTATAATTTTTAAGACTGGAAAATATTTATAAAATGACCTTAAAAAGCGTAAGAAGCTTTTAATAGATATTAACATTTTTTTATTTATTTTTACACTTTTAGTTATTTACAGTGTTGCGGGCTGTGGACGCATTTGGGCACCGATACGTAAATTTTTAAACTTTTTCTATTTAATGACTTTAGGTAAGCACTAACCGGCTAGCCTAGCTAAGCAATTTAACAATTAATTCTGCTCTTAGGGTAAGCTGTTACTACGGATTTTGACAAATTTAAAACGGGGACATCAGATACAATAAAAAAGATTATTGATTTATCTAAGGAAGCCGTTTATGAGACGACAATGGGTAGTTTTCAATTGGAAATTGAATTTTTATCAATGGCGTGTGCAGTGTTTTTAATCAGAGTAGGTTGTATGAACAACATCATATTAATTTATTCTACCAGATTAAAATCCGCTGTCGCAAGAATGGCTAAGCTGCTGGCTTTAGCCGATGTTGGTTGGGTTTACTTACCACAGTAAGTATCCAAAGAACTGCATCATTTTTTCCAATTATTGGATATATAAAAGTTTCCTTTTTTTTCGACTGCACAATTGCATGAAAGAGACCAACATGATACCTAATTATTTCGTTAGTAAGTTATACAAGTAAAATAGTAAGGGACATGCGGGTATGATATCGGTGTAAATGGCGTAAATTGAACTGGTCTCATTAGCTAAGTTGGTTAAGC